>VXAA01001421.1:469434-557663 GCA_013399115.1 Anseranas semipalmata
GAGGAGGAGGAGCAGCTTGCTTCCCCAGGCTTTGCAGGCTGCCACGGCGGGCACTGGCAATGCAGCGATTAACGCTGGAGTCACGGGGGGTGGCTGCTGCAAACAAAAGCTGCCGTTTAAACTCTCTTCCCTTGGGCTCCTTATCCAGATGGTTTCAGTTAGGTTGTCAATTTTGCTCTCGTCACGCCCAAGGAAACCAGTAAATAATACTTCTATTTTTTTTTTTTTTCATTCTACCACTGCTGTACTCATACCTTGCACGCAGAAGGCTGTAGACTATTCCTTTGCAAAACCTGGCGGGAACCAGAAAGCAATACTGCACCCAGACAAAGTCTCTTTCCATCTTGCCGGCTGCTCGCTCAGGGCAGCACCAGTCGGGCCTCCAAGAGCCCCCGGCCCCACGCACGCAGCGCTGCTGCGGAGCCGCACGTTGCGCGCTACCTGGGTCACAGGCTCCCACCTACTGCACCGCGAGCTCATCCCCTAGCAACTGCCGCAGCCCTGGTTCCTCCAGTTCAGTCGGTTATTTCTGCGAGCCGGGAATACTTTCAATAAAAACACCCGATGTGTCCAGCAGCGGAGCGGAGGTGTCTAGGAGGGGCTGACCCCACCTGGCACTAGGCATCTTTAGGCTTCAATTCGTGCTGAATTCCTCTCAGACGCTTAAAAGCAACCCCAAAATGCAACAGTTGCTTGTCCCGGGGTGGGTTACAAAGCAGATTACCTCAGGTTTCTGCTCCCACCCCACCAGATGACTTGATGAGCTGTCTTTAACAGAGCCACCTGGAGCCAGCCATCACCTGCGAGCAGCAACAGCTGCGTGCCCTGCCTTTAGTGAGAAAAAAAGTCCAGGAGACAGCTTTCCACTTCAGGGAATAAACGTACCCCCCTCGCTCAGGGGACGTGAAGTTGCTCAGCCTCGTAATTTACACCCCTCGGGCTGACCCCAGCGCCGCACCGCGCTGTGAGGAGGCGCCGTCCCTCCCTTCCCGCCCAACGCCCGGCCCGCGCCTTCCTCCCCTCGCGCGGCCGGGCCGGGCCCGGCCCTGCCCGCCGCCCCCTCGCGCGCCCAGCGGCTTCGCGCCGCCTCGTTTTACCTCAGGAACAGGTGCTGCGGGGCGAGAACAGCGAGTTACAGACGGGCTGAGTGCGGTAACGGGCACTCCTGAGCTGACCTGTCAGGCACCGGCTGGTTTGCCGCCCGCTGACTTCCATCGAGTCGCCTCTAGTGTTGACAAAAGCTGTTTCAGGTTTTTTCAGATGTAGTAGTCCCTGTCTGAAAGCTTCCAAATAAAGATCAAAGGAAGTGTTCTGTAGAGAGCGGTTACAAGCTCATGAGGATGGTTGACCCTGGCCCAGCTGGGGACATCACCTGCAGCTGCAGCCTCTAGCTGAGGGTTTTCCTCCCACACAAACGTTCAGGTAATTTTTCCTGTGATTTTCAAAAGAAAGTCTTTACTCATTCCTTTATTATGCTCCACAGGGTAAAAGTCAAAGCCTGCTGAGCACTCAGAGCTGCAATCTGGAGACAGTGTAGGGAGCAAGGCAGCCCCCTCCTCAGGGTGCTGCGAGCTGAGGAGAGGAGCCCGATGCCTGCTTTCCACATGGCCCCAGCACAGCCCCGTGGCCTCCAGCGCCTCAGCTTCAGGTCGTGTGGCTCCTGCCACCATCACCTGCACACAGCCCAGAGTCTTTATTGCATGCAACATGACTTCCCCGTTTCACGGTTACATACATGTGGGTCCCTAGCCCCAGGTTTTATATAGGAAGCTCAGGAAGAGATAAAATACATTCCTGAACACTGCCAGAAACATACGGCTAAATAGGGAGTAGTGCATAGGTTTCTAGTGTAAAATAATATTTCTGCCCTCTACACCACAGATTTCCAAACAGTAAGGTAAGCAGTACAGAGGGACACAAGGATGGAGGGTGGGAAAGGAGAACAATTAAAATAAAAGGCAGTAGCAGCAAGGCCTGGGTGAGAAATGCTGAGAGACACTTCTCTGGATCTTTCTTGGCTCAATACCCTTGGCTGACCACACAAAATGAGTGGTAGACTTGAGAAAATACAGAGCTAAGTAACTCCTATGTGAAACCATCTCCAAGGCTGTCCTTTATTCCCAGAGATCCAATTCAAAGTCGGAAATACGATTCTTCAAAAGAAAAAAATAAATTACAAGACATTAAAATGTCAATTGGGAAATCAAGCATTCAGCAGGTTGTTAATTATTATATCTCTATCAAAGTTTTGCAGCATGTTTAATTGCTTTTATATATATATATATATATATCATAAGTTGGGAGGGGGAAATACAGGATAATGGGCACATTAGAGGAAGTTATGGAAACTGAGAACTCTAACATGGTGGCAGAAAGAAACCGTGTCAGAACCCAGACAGCACTTTCAGCCTAATTTCCCACAAAGAACCAGATTTCAACTTCTGTTTGCCTCTTTTAGCCCATACTGCACAGGAAGATGGATCAAAAGAAAACAAAATGTACGTGCATAGGAGTGGGTCATCTTAACCACAGGGTTGCATAAAAGCTGCTGCAGGTTCAGTAGAGTGGTAGAGCTTTGCAGTCCTACAGAGCTTAGGAAAAGCTGGGAGTTAGCCATGCTTCCAGTAGCAGTTTCAGTAGTTGAAAGGCCCTCTAAAAGTAGTCCCCAAAACTGACAATCCAAAAAAATACTCTAAGATATGCTGGACACATTACTTTCTGCAATAGACAGAACGGGTGAATGGGTATTCAGACGCACCAAACTGCTCTGTCCAACATGTAGCCTTTATTGCTAAAGGAATTTAGTATTTTAGTACTGTATTATTGTGCTAGGTGCAGCACAAACATAAAACAACAGGGATAGCTCTTACTCAAAAATATTAAAGCAAAATAAAACAGGGACACAGCCAGATGGATCAGGAAGCACAGCAAAACAAGACGAACTACTCATCACGACTGTAGTTAGCACTGCTAACTGCATTGTCTTGTGCCCAAAACAGGGAAAAGGTTTGAAGACAGGAGGATAACAATGGGTTTTGTTGTCTCGACTGCAGGGGCCAGTATAAGAGAAAGCCCAGCTTACTTGAAGTTCAAAGTGTTAGAAAGCGTTAGGCTGGCTATAATTGTTGTTTTGGGGCAAGAAATTGAGACACACTGAGTGGAAGAGAATGATCATGAAGGGCCTCAAATTCTTCACTGGTGTTTTGTGTGGGAGATCACAAAGACAGCTGACTCTGGTTGAAGGCAAATACAGATGGTCTTTAGTGACTGGCTTAGAACTTCCATTAGAAACAAAGGTGTTACATCTCTGATCAAGCTTTTTCATAATGTCCATTTCAGACTACAAATGGAATAGACAGATACTGAACATTTCTGTATTTGACTAGAAGTTTAAGGAGGTCAAAGTTGAAAAGGCACACAAAAGTAAGGTTATTCAAAAGGAAGGTTGTGATGTAGGGGAAAGTTTTTCCTTGAAGGCTTTCACGTAATCAGCTCCAAAATAGAACAGCATATATCCTCCAGTTTATTTTATGTGGATTTTCAGCATGCCTAGTAAGGAACTGTGATAGTTACAGAGTATTCAGGAATTTAACCATAACTCACACACTAACTTAATTTTCTGTATGTAAATTCTGAGAGCACTATATAACAAGTTAATTGTCATCCCAAGGGTATATAAAAGCAAGTGGATTGTAGGAAATTGTTCTTTCCTAATTTGCCATTCAGGATCACAGTGTGGGTGGGGAGAGGTAAAAGTATTCTCTGAATATGTAAGATTCCCATGAATTCAGTTCAGCTAGGGGTTCAACCAGTACAGTTTCTGCTAACATCAAAGGCAGTTAAACCTATTTACATCAGGAGGGAGTTTAATCCATTAACTTGAAACCACACAGCAAATGCTTGAGAATAATCTCCAGGGTAGGTATGAATAAACTGTGAACTTGGATGCACTGATTGCTTACATCCCTCTCCCATAGAGGAAGTATCCCCATTTTTCTGTGGGTGCATTAGGTTTGCAAAGAGCTATTCCATGGCTACCTGCTGCCAAGGATGACAGTGCATAGCATTCATATTACCCAGTTCATCCCACAGATGCTCATCGTGCTGTGAAGGCCAAAAAACACAAAAGGGATGATGACTAGGACCCATCATAGATCCTGAGTACTGTCAGAGAATACATTCATTATTTTTAGGTTCTTTCCCTAAGCTTCTGCTACTCGGCATTGAGGGAGACAGTTATCAACTAGTTGGGTATTTGGCCTGGTCCATTCTTATATCTGGCTACAGAAAGAATTTTGCACTGAAGCCAGAAAGCTCCCACCCTGAGAAGGCAAATCCAAGCCATTCCTTTTCCCTGTGGTTTAGGGAAGGATGTCATTGCAAAAACAACCTCCTGTCCAACTCTCTTCCCTTATTTTCTTTTCCCCTCAAGTTTCTCCATGTTGATACGATACAATATTACATTCATCTGGTATGAAAGAGTAGAATCTTTCAGCCTGCACTGAAAATGTAAAGTTTCAGCAAATTCATCTTGAGGCTGACAGGTCCTGATGTCCAGATCAAAACTGGAGACTTGGCTGGAGCATGCCACAAACCCCTGCCCACCCTGTGCACCCTGCCCAGAAAAGACGCTTGCGAGCAGACTGCACGCATTGAGTCTCACACAAGTATGGAAGTGGACAGGTGGCTGGGTATGCTCTTAGGTCCAGAAAGATTGGCAAAGACATACTGTATCACCTTTGTTACACTCCCAAAGGCACAGCTGTCTCGGGATAGACCAAAAGATTTTATTCATGTTTGGAAGCAAATCTAAACTACAAGCAATTGTTTCTACTAGCTACATCCTCGATTACCTCAAATCTAGAGGTAATAAGCAAAACAAGAATTTGAGTTTTATTGGCCCATAAGACAGGATGTATAGCTTCAAGGAGTAGCTTTGAAAATGGATCTACTTAAAATGAAGAATTGACACTGTACTCAAATGTGTGTAGCCTGTGTGGGTAGAGCTCTGAGCATGCCAGCTCCCCGGTCATTATTTGCAACAATACCACCATTAAAAGTGAGTTTTCATGTACAGAAATCCAAATACACTGGACTGCCAAGGAAGGTTGTACTACTACCTGTTTTTAGAACGTGATAAACTGATGTACAATCAAATGAACTCACTTCCCTATCATTACCAAGAACAAAGCAGCAGCAAGATTAGAATCAACATCTCCTCTGTACCAATCTAGCACTACAGTAGCAGCAGCCCAGCCTTGATATTATCTTCTCCACTGGTCTCTAGCATTGCTGCCAAGCAGATAATGGCCACATTGCATTTTCATTCACTCTGTAATTCCAGTTAGTATTATCAATCAGGGCCTCAGGAACATTGCATGGAGATTTCCTCATCATTATAGAACTTGTTTTTTATGGCACAGTAGTTATCTCTAGACTCAGGCAGCATTCTCCACTGCAGAGGACTGTGTATGTAGCTACACATCAGTATTTTCCACGAACTGTTCACTCAGTTGGATCATCTGTTTATTTAATATCCCATCTGTCAAGCCTGACTAATTTATACAAAAATCTAGGGAAAGAAAGGGTGCTTATGAAAAAGCATGCACATTAAAATGAGCTTTTGAAGTGCATATAACAAATTAAGAGAATCAAGTGTTGAGTATAAAACCTTTTGTCTGAAGTACAGGCATAAACAGAGTGTTTCTTCATAAATTGAAGTAACAATTCTGACTTTTTCAGGAGCAGCCTGACATCCTGTTGGCCTCAGAAGGCACTTCAAGCAGGCGGACACCTCTGTGTGTGGAAAACCACACTGACTTCACTCAAGTTTTGTGCAGAGCTTTTTCCCTACAGAAGAGGCTGAGGCCAATGCCTAGATGTGTTTTCAAGCCAAGTACAATACTTGCCATGCAAGCTTCCTGCAAAGAAATTGGCCAAAGTTCAAGTGTCCAACACTCTTGATATTCCAAGCCCTGGACTTCTCTTGAGGTAAGCTTGCCAATCATGCTAAAATGTTCCTGGTAACATAACTCAGACGAGGATGACACTGGGTACTTTTTCAGACTCTTGAATAGATCTAAATACATTTAATCTCTAAACCAAAAAGGTCACTACACCACACTCCTGAAAGTTACAGAGCTTCTATCAAAAAAATCTAGACAAACACTACTCACAGCATCTCAGCTCTTGGCTATGAGAGCTCAGGAAATACTCTAGTAATGTCTTTGCTTTCATTATGTCTGCCCTAATCACATACATGTTTGTCAGTAGGAGATGAAAAGCAGAAGGGCAAGCAGAACCACACAGACTAAAGAAATATTCCACAGAGAACTGAATTCTGCCTCAGTAGATAGAAACTCCGTTGTTTAACATGTGAAATGCTAAGCATGCTTCCAGCAGTGAGCTGATGCCAGTATTTTGAGGTCCTTCTCAACTTTCACCTTAGCCCCATACTCTCAGGATAGTTGTGCTATGGAGAGGATTTAGACACATTCTTCCTTTGTTCTGTCATTCAAACTAAATCACATTTTGCTTAAACATAGTTAAGGACAGAGATGCTACTTGACAAATACAAAGCTTTTCAGAAAGCAAACAATATATTGAACATAACTGTGGTCCATAGATAAGTCAGTCTTGGCAAAGGTGACTACAGAGGACCAAGGGAGGCAAAAAAAATAAAGCTATGTTTCCCTTCACTTCAGTGGCAATTGTTTTTCAAGGGGGTCTCCAGACTTGTAGGCTGGGAGTATTTGTGCTGAATCAATGGTTGCTGTTATGCCTCTCAGCTCCAGTGATATGGAAGTATGCACACATTTTTAATTTATATCAACAGAACATGCATGACAGCTTGAGCTGTGCCTGAATGAAGGAGAAAGGCTAATATGTTAGCTGTGCTTCAGTAGCTTAGTAGAATAGGTCAGAAAAATGAAAAAACTGAGCGTGTACTGAAGAGTTGATGGCTGTAAGGAGAGCATAGCACCTTTCAGAGGCACTGTCATGGCATTTCCAAAATGAAAATTCCTCAACATTTCAATTTCAGGGAAAATGAGAAATATAACTACACCCCACCCCCTTCATTCCACACACACCAGATATTCATTCACTCAGCCTCAAGTTAGTTCACTGATGCATTCATTGGTCCAGACTTGGTATATGCCTTGACTAGACGAAGTATTTTCTTACTTTACATTGCAGTAAAAATCACAGACAATTGCTTGAAAATATTCTTTCAATTTCTTTTATCTTGTTATGAAATGGATCTAATAACATGTACATACCTCATACTTATTTTTGGCATGCCAAGAATCTACTTGCCTCAAAATAAGTTTTAATGACTTGGCAAGTGGCTATTTTATGACAAGCTGTCTTTAGCTTGGCACAGACATGATGAAGCAAAGCACCTCCAATCACCTGCTCTCTAAAGTCAATCTTGTACTACTTTTTGCATCCTCCCCATTCTTGAGGTGTAGGTAAATTAATTTATGGAGCATAGACTGAACTTCTCAAGTAGCAGCAGTAGAAATTATTCATTTTTCAAAATCCATAACAACTTGTTCCAGTTCAGAAAACAAATCTGGTGAAGGCATTAAGACATACATAAATGAAGTAAATTAGGATAGGGAAGCACTGGTCATACTTACTGACTGATTTCCTTTTGCTTTCACTAGTTATTTTTCCTTTAGGCACAAAATAGGTGCTGAAACTTTTGAGCAAACAGTTAAGTCATTTCCTGATTAAAGCACAATTCAAGTGAAACTCACAGTTTCAAAGTTATTCTTCAGTTAAATGCAGGGAATAGCTATATAACATTAATGTTTCAATTAGTTGGCAAAAAAAAGACTGTTTACATCAGTCCAGAACAATTGACCCAAACATAGCTGTTGCAACTCTTGAGCTTTCATTATTGTTTTCCTTTAACAGAACATGCCTAAATTATTTTGGCAATTTTAGAAAATAGTTTCAGAGTAAATAATTGAAACATTTCATTTCAGCTAAAGAATGATATTTGAACTCCTACAGAAATATTTTCTTGATTTGAGAACTGCAGTGTCAGTGTTTTTGTGAATAGGTTTATACCCCTTTCAGTTTATTTTTAGCAGGTAAGTGTACGCACATGCACAAACATGTCTGTTAACAGCCTGATTCTGATGGAGACTAAATGACAAATCTCTAATAAATGGAAAACTTTAAATGACTTTCCAAAAACTTCATATTAATAGACTGCCATTTGAAGAAATGTCAGAGATGTCCTGTGAAGAGTCCTGAGATTTATGATAGAGTAATAAAATACAATACAGGGTACAATAATTCGATTATAACATTGAACTTTTACATACCTGTAACATTTGGTTTGTTTTATATTTTTAAATTCCATTAGTCTTGAAAGTTCCACTAAAAGAATTACCTATATTCATGTTCAAAATCAATCAGCAGAACAGAGTAGACATAATATTCTGGAATCAGCAGGTTAACCACATGTGTATAATTACAGTATAATCAAAACAGAGTCTGAATACTACCCTGAGGTGAAATCTGGTCATTCAGACAAATTCACAGAGGTTTACAAGTATTCAGTATTTGGACGTTGAGATTCATTCTAAAAAACAGTCATAAATTAAAAGGGTAGATTCATAATAAATATTACTTTAATCTGCTTTATCCATGATCCTTTTGAACTATATGTTCTTAACCATAGTCTCTAGAAAAACACATCAAGGGAAGAAACCTCGGTTTAGCTAACTAAATGATAATCCATTGTCTTGAGTGAACCTAGTGTTTTCTTTTTGGTATTTAAATAGTAAAATAGCAAGTTGGCTGTTTTCTACTTACTGAAATTCATTTTTCTGCCTACATGATACAAAAGGCACTACTCTAGCCATCAAAAGCCTTCATTTATAAAGCCCCCAGAACAGGTACCCTTTGCTCTTCTGATTCAATTCATCGTAAAGCCTTGATACTTTTTTTTTTTTAATTTACTGTTTTTTAAATTTAAATTTTATTTTTTTAAACACATGAACTCTGATCACTGAGTCTCAGAGTACTTTGGAAACAATAAGGTAAGTGCCAAAAGAGACAGTATTTTTTTCCTAGCTGACAGATGAAGAGCATTGGTGCCAACAGGCTGCCTGACATACTGTTTATTGCGGCAGCAAGTGACAGAAACTGCATCAGTCTGCTGCTCTATCTGCTAGATCTAGAAACTGGAAAACAACTGGTCAGGCACTAGATACAGCTGGCTGAGAACCAGCATCCCTTTCCACACAGCCCTGTAATGTGATATGTCAGCTGGATCATAGACTGAGGATAATTTTCCTCCACTTCTCTTTTGTACTATGTTTTACATGTGCACTTTCAGGTACTCCAGCACATGTAGGTGCTTAGTGAGAGTTTGAAAGTCACCTGTATGAGAAGGTAACTACTTACTTCCATGAGTTCCTCCATGATCTGCAAAATAGTTCTCCACCTATTGCAGCTAAAACAGAGGAGGGAGTGGGATGCTTGTCTAGCTTTCTCTGAGGATACCCAGCGACAGTGGTCTGAGTTAAGAGCTGTGCTCATCATTAATACCACAAGCATCATTACTTCTGTACAAAAGCAGACATTCCCTCCAGAAACCCTGCACACTATTCACACATTTCAAGACTGGTGTTCAAGAAGCATTTGGAGAATGCTCTTAGATGTGTGGTTTAACTCTTAGGTTGCCCTGTGTTGAGTCCGAAGTTGAGCCTCCATCTTCGTGGGTCCTTACAACTCAGGATATTCTGATTTGGAAGGCTGTAACATGGTCATTAAGTCAACGTTCCTTTGCACATAAGCTTAAATTCATTCAGGTGACGAGTACATCATAATGTGAGTTTTGCACACTCGACCAAAGACACCTAGATTAGATTATGGTTGGTCAGGAATCAGAACAAGACAGCTTTTTTTTTTTTTTTTAAAACCTAAGGACCTTGCAAATCAGAGCAGCATATGCTGGGGAAAAGCTGTTAAGAATTCTGAACATTGTTGTTCCTTGAGTGGATTTTTTGCTGCTGTTTTATTCCGTCTCAAAGCTAATCAAGTGAAGTCATCTGAAATGAAGTATAAACTGTGTTGCACAGGCTTATCAGCACTGTTTTGAACTACGCCAAAGAGAATTTATCCAAAATAGCAAAAGAACTTGGACCAGAAATAATACCTGTATCTCCCACTATGTCCCAGATTTCTTCATTGTTTTATTTAAACTCTATAGAAGCTTATGAGAATTTGGAAAAACAGGAAAAACTTTCTGCATAGTTTTACATTTCTAAGCCTTTACCAGACTCTCAAAGTGTACACAGAAAGCAAGCAAAACTTTCCTGGATATTATTTACATCTAATAACTCATGGCAGATACACTTCGATCATCCTCCATTCCTCATGGATTATGAGGGAGATATTTATTTGCTGACAGCTCAAGCGAGACTGTCTATCAAGTTAGATTTACTCTGGGGCAAGGCCAAGGTATAAGCAGTTAAAAAACAAATGACTGGAAGGAGAGAGGGTAACAAAGTGACATACCAGCAAAGCCAGAAATTTGTACCTGGGGCAACTATAGCAATTGGTCTCTGAGCTCCCAGTCCTGTATCCTCTGCAGAAGGCCACCTCATCTCATGAGCAATAGTGTCTTTTCCAACCCCACATTTGTTATTTATGTGTATTTGTATATTTATTTGTTTTGTTTTATTTGTATTTGTATATTTATTTGTTTTGTTTTATTTGTATTTGTTATTATATTTATGTGTATTTGTTATTAATGCCTGGAGGCATTCAAGGCCAGGCTGGATGTGGCGCTGGGCAGCCTGCTCTAGTAGTTGGCAACCCTGCCCAGAGCAGGGGGGTTGAAACTAGATGATCTTTAAGGTCCTTTTCAACCCAGGCCATTCTATGATTCTATGATTTACAAGGCTTTGAGGCTGGTAAATTTAATCTAAGCTCTAATGATTCTCCTAGTTAATCATCAGCTACGAGGAAGCGATGGTCCAAGGTTATTCCTCAACACACCCAAAGCAGTTATTACTGGAGCAATAAGACATATCCTCCCTTGCCTTAGTGTTTTCTCGATAAGCACTGCAAATTACCTATACAATTAAAAGTGACATGACCAACTTTTTTCTTTGGCCTTCTCCCATTTAGACCAGCTCAGTCTATTAGATTTGTTTATTGCTATTATATGCTGTTCCCATTGTGTCTTATGCCATCAGACCCAGTGTCCTGCAGTACCACTTCACTATACATATACCATCCAGGTGACCCATGTTAAAAAAGGCTAGAAAGGCAACCATTTATCAGGCAGCTGTAACCCTGTAAGATCAACAAGCCTGCTGAATGCAAAAAGGCTGACCAATTTCAACCATGATTCTACATCACTTCTGGCTAGGGAACCCCACAATTTAAAATTCACCCACAGCCCTCTCAGGCTAAAACATACTCTTATAGTCCCTGTAAGGACACTAGTAGTTTCAACAGTTAAAAGGAGAAGAAATGAAAATTGATCTTCCAGACTTGACCAACTGGAAACTTGGTTCCCTCACTAAGTCAATCTCTTTGTGGCTGAGTTACAAAGAGCATCTCGCCCCTTGGTAAACTGCTCATGTTGCAAAAGTGGGCTCCAACATAGAAATTGCTGTTGGAACTGCTTCTGTGATCATTGGTGCTGGCTGCTCTGAAAGTCAATTATGATAATATGTTTGTTTTTATACTATTTTTGTCACTTCTATTTTTAAAAATCAATTAAAGCTGTTGAGATTCAAAGAGGCAATAAAATGACACTCTCTAGCAGCAGAAGACTGATAGAAAACCTGCTATTGCAGCCGTGCAATCAACTTGAACATAGGCTAAAAGAACAGCCACAGAACAGCTAGGCAGAACTTCACTCGTGCAATGTGACAAGAGCTCAGGAAGTTTTAGACACTGATGAAAAGGACAGGTTGAAGAAAGGATAATTTTTCTTTTTTGGTTCTAAAATGAGTGAGTGAGCCTCAGCAGGCCCACTTCTATTGCTATCATCAGACATCAGTAATATCTTGTGTGTGTGTATTTTTTTCTAATTGTTCTCCTTTGATTTTCCTTATCCTTTACAAATCCCCTTTTTGTGCCTTTTATGAGTCAGCATTTAAATCCTGGAGTTGGTCAGACAGCTGCTTTACAAAATCATCTGTTTTCCCAGTTTGGCCTTCTAATAGTGTCAACAAAGATCATCTTCCACCTTCTTATGTCCTCCGAGACTGTGTATGGAGCAGGCCCTTAGGCCCTATTCATTTCAGTATTGTCACTGCTACAGAATAGCACAGATGCATTCCCAGACAAGACTAGGAGAAATAACTACAGTATAGTTTTCTATACAATATGCCATATTCTATGAAAATATACAATAGAGTACTCCTAATAATAGTAATGGTGCTTTTCAAAATTCAGCAGTGGGTGAAGCTCATGAATCACTGAGTGACTTTCTAAATCCAAAGAAAAAAAAAAACAACAAAAATCCCACCAAAGATTTGCTTTGGTCTAACTAGCTAGTCTGAAATCCCACTGCACTATTTATAGAGGTGACTGTACAATGACAAACCAAAGGATTTGCCTTGGTCTTAATGACTCCTGGTATCTATACTGAGCCTGAGGCATCATACTGTCAGGAATGTACCTGAACAATGCATATACTTATTATAAATTATACAGCAACTTTACTCTGATCTGTGTTGAGTCAGACAGATGTCTGCTATCCCTTCATTAAAAGGTACAGGAAATACATTAAGATGTCAATATTTCCACTACAAAACCAAATTAGTTTGGATCCATAGGAATTTGCGTTCGTGGTCATCTTAATTCAATAATGAAGCTTTTGGGTCAGCTGAATTTCTGACTGAATTCCTGCACAAGATTACAAGTTGTCCAAGGAAGAGAAAGTGAGACTGATGTGGGGAGGCCCTGTGTTGGTTAGCTCTAGCAAACCAGTAGGCAACTAAGCATAAAAACAGATGGCTGTACATTTGAAGAGCATTTTTGATAGAAATCAAGCCATAAAAATATCATCCTGCAAGGGCAAGAGAGAAGAGTCAATGTATAAACACAGGAAAGAACATTTTTATGATCCTGACATATTTTAGAATAAAGGAGCTAGTCACAATATGCTATTTTAATCTGACACAGGACAAACTTCTGCCCCAGAAATGAACGATTCTGAGCAAGCTCGATACAAGACATGGTACAAATACTTGTAAGAAAGGATTATAAATCTGCTGTATGCTCTTGAACAGCTCTTGAAGTATTCCTGCTGAATGCTCCCTCCTGTACATTCATGGAGTAGATCA
Organism: Anseranas semipalmata; assembly: GCA_013399115.1. Taxonomy (NCBI): domain Eukaryota; kingdom Metazoa; phylum Chordata; class Aves; order Anseriformes; family Anseranatidae; genus Anseranas; species Anseranas semipalmata. The sequence continues at coordinate 482,766 of VXAA01001421.1, forward strand.
GATACTCAGTTGCATTACTTTAGTCTGTGTGCCTACCTCATTAACCCTGTGTTTTCAGCAGCTAATTGCTTCATTTACCCTATCCTAGGGGTCTCTCTTCATGAGAATAGTTTAAACCAACCCTGTAGTTTTTAATGCTTACATACATGCTTGTGCTAAGTGAAACATAGTGGCCTGAAGCTGTTTTGCTCTGACAGTGGCTTTTGTTGCCTTTTTTTTTTTTTTAAAACCAAGTTCACCAAACAAAACCTTCCTCTGTCAAGTCACTCACCAAGCATTTTTTTTTTTCCCATCAGTAAGTATACCTTTTGCCCAAAACCTGGCGTTAAGAACCCTACAAGTCAGGGAATGCATTTAATTTCAAAATTGAATATTATTTGTACATCAATAACACCCAGAAGCACCATCCACTTTCCTGTACAGATGCACGTCAAAACCCAGCAATTCTTACCAGTTTCTGCCTCTACATCCTGAAGCCTGTCGGAGTCCCCCTATGGGTACCAACCCAAGGGCTGCAATTAACTGCAGCTGCCATGACTTCCAATTGGAAAATTCAGGTCAAGTGATTAAAAAAAGTAAAATTGTTTCCAATAGAATCAAAAGCAAGTTTCCAATTAGCTTCAAGTGCTTATGTACTTAACTTCCGTTTTGCTACTTTAATTATTACAACACAATTACAGTGGCCTAGTCTGATTAAGTTAAAGCATTTAACGCCAAGAAAACTCTCCGAGTATAAAGAAATATTTATACCAATATAAGTCTGTCAAATTATTCCAACTATCACCATTTGCTAAATATGAATGTCACTACAAATTAAATTGGCTATATTAGTGAAACTTCTGTACTTGATATCCTGCCTCAGATCTCTTCAGAAGGAAAGATATCTTCTCCATATACTAATCATGTAGGACCTTTTCATTTCTACTTAGAAATTCACTATTTTGATATACTATCTTCTGTGCAGTAAGTACATCAGCTTGTGAAGCCCTTTGCAGTCCTCTTGGATCAATGTTGTGCCTTAGACATTAATTGCATTTAACATGCTTTAAAATACTTGGACTCAATGATCCTTATGGGTCCCTTCCAACTTGGGATATTCTACTTTTTTTCATAGCTGAAAATTGCTGAGAATGAGCTGCCTCCATGGCTGAACATGCAGTATACTGTTCTGTTAATTATCCTGTCTTAGATCTCAGTGCATCTACAGCTGATTTTTTTTTTTTTTTTATGGCTAGCATCTCACAAGTACTCATTCCCAATGAAACAGTGATATATTTACTGAGCTGCATCACTGAATCACTGTACTGAAGAGCAAACACTAGCACAAGGACTTAGAGGGTAACTTCATAAACTCAGTGTATTACAGTTTACAACTAATTAAACAGTCTAAAAGAAAGATTTTAATGTGGGTGTGTTGCTTCAACAGTAGTGGTTTAGGAGATATCTTGCAAATACAATCATATATTACTTAACTAAAACTGCTACTGTCCAGGAAATGCATCTCATTGCCATTTGACAGCACATAACATTAAGTTGAGGTTGTAGGAACCAGCTAATCTAGAACAAAAGTTTCGAAGTACAGTCCAGAACAAAAGAACTATAAATACAGAAAAAACAGCATAATTCTACTTAGAGTATAGTAGAAAAACATTGTAGGCTTCTGTTTTAGGCATGAAATAGTAAGAGTGACAACACCAATATATAGATATGGTTGTCAGTAGTGAAGGCTATGCTATTTCTTCCAAAACACCTATTGATTTCTAAAGTTCAGATTACAAGGTTCTAACATTAATCTTGCAGTGAAGCCAATAAAAGTATGTTTTCCTGCAAGTGATCTTATCAAAACTGATTTTTAGAAGCTTTTGTCATTGCTAGACTCTCCACTTGTGGCAACAGGCAGTTTTCTTTAAGAGGACTTCTCAGAGGCTGGGTCAGGTTTTCCTCAGGACAAATCAGGAGAGCACAAGCTCACAGACCTCCCTGTGCTTTCTGTACCACGGTAAGGGGCTGCCTGAGCAATTCCAGTGCCTCTGTCCTCCACGCAGAATAATCAGTGGCAGGCACTGTCGTCAAATCCAAAGGCCAGAGAAAAGAAAAAGTGGATAAATTGCCAGAAAAAACCTGCAATGGAAGACTTAGAGAACTATAATTTGGTCACCATTCTAGATCTTGGGTCATTTAAAAAGGTGCAAGAACAGTCAGATATGTTGGTCTGATTCATGTGTTCTTAGATTATAGCTCCATAACCAGTGGTTTCGTGAGAATCTACCACATCACTCCTTTGAATTTCAAAAGACCATTGGAAAATGGTGCTTGCAAATGACAATAGTGCATAGGGATGTTATGCAAGAATTCTTGTTCTTGTGACCGAGTCATTACAGTAGTAATCAATAAATCTGTGCTTCTCATCCCTGCTACAATCTTTCCAGTATGGCACTCAACTGTGCATGGGGTTCTGTGAGCAAACCAAAACTGTCCCTGCCACAAGGAGCCAAGAAGTCTAAATAGGCAAGGCTGCAACAGGATAGGAGAAAATTGTAAGAAAAGCAGTCTGAATTTCCTGTCTATAAAAAAAGATATACATTTCTTCAATGATCTCTTCCATTAATACAGACTGGAAGCCCTAAATCCAGGACTAGTTCTTGTTTATATTAGAATTAAGACAATGTAGTCTCAATTTCAGAGGAAACTAAATGTTGCTCTTCTACAGAGTATGAAGAAGTATTTAAAAACAAATGGAAACTGTGAGATTACTTTTACCTCCGTTATGTGCTTCCAAAACCTCTGAAATGAATGGTTGCTAAGACTTATTGACATCAAGTTTCAGATAAGGCTTCTGTTAAATCTGCATTAAGCTTATTGCTTCACCCATTGAACCTGATTATTTTTCACTCATGGCATTAAGATGTAGCTCCAGTTAACAATAAACTACCTTTAGACCAGGCTCTCCAAACATTTAGTTTTAATTTAAAAACCCAGCAATATTTTTCAAAAGCTTGTAACCAGAATTTGCAGCTCTTAGCACCTACCCTAGCAGGCAGATTTTAGGAGTTTAGCACAACACATTAAGCATCACCATTAAAGGCCTACCAACAGAGCAGACACATCTAAATTATCACCCTAATCCTGTATGTTTAAGTCAATAGGAGTTGCAGCATTTGTGTGCATCACCCTAGCTAATGCTGAATTTTTTAAATATTGAACTGCAGTTGTCTAAGAGAATAGTTGTTCTTGTTTATTCTACTATAAATTGAAGCCTTTCATTAAAATGGATCACCTCTTCTATGGTGATAGTTCTTAGACTATTTTGTCAGAGCTGTGTCCCATCATCATATATCCCAGTTTCTGCATTTGATTTTTATTCTAGACACTTTAAAGGAAAGATGCAGTTCTAAACATATTTTAGGCTGCATAAGGCACAGAAGTGGCAATCTGCAAATGAATTCAGCTTTTCGCCCCAAATCAGTAGTTTCCTTCTGAGTTGTGGTTTAGAATTCTGTTTATATGCATCTTAATGACTGGTGTTTGCAGATTATCCTGTCACCTTCCTGTACGAACCTAAAGCAGAACTCTAATACTGATGCCTTTACTAGAGGTCTCATGTAGGCAATTCACTTGTGTGTGAATTCCTCTCACTGCACTCAAATGTAAAAAACATGTCCTCTGTACATGCTGTAATGCATGCTCTCTTACATAAAGGAACTGCATTAGAGGAATAGAGTGGATACACTTTGCATTTATAATGTAGCCAGGTGATTTCCTTTAAAAGAGCTCATATACATCAGGCATACATTGCATCTAAAAATTCAAGTAGGTAAGGCTCTGATTCTTTGTTTCCTGCTGACATCAAAAAGAAGACTATTTTCTGAAGAAGCCTTTTAAGTGAGTTCAACCACAGTGCTGAAGATATTAGTTGTGTTTTCAGATGACGCAGGAGAGGAGATAAGTACTGTTGAACTCGGTGTCAGTCTTCTGTTTTAGATGAACTTTCTGCCCTTTCAAGAACCAGTGCCAAGTTGCACCTTGTTTTGGTGATACTAGAGCACATTCAACTTAAACTCACTGCACATTAGATGGTTTTCTATATAAAGATAAAAATACCCGTATCAAGTGTTGTAAACTTCAGGCTCCCTCACTTTGTTAGCAGCTGTATATGCTTACGTGGGAGGTATAGAAGGGATTTGTCAAGTCTGTCCAAACTCTTCCAGGTTGTTTAACCTATGTATGAGTTTATAATCTATCATTGTTTTCAAAGTGTCATGCATAAGATCACAGAATAACAGAAAAGCTACAAAGGCTTTTTAGTAGTTCTATAAAGATTTATAAAATGACAATTATTTCCTTCGTTCCATCTCCCATTTGGCTCTTAGACAAGATGGCTCAATCATGACAGATCTGAGGGGGAAGATGTTTCAGGATGGAAAGTGCATTTATATTCAAGAATCCACTGCACATTCTGGGAGTACCATGATATTGCTTTCAAGCAATGCTCAAGTATTGGTATAAGTCCCAGTGGGTTGTCTGGAAGGAACTGATCTGCAGAGACAAAAACAGTTTTGGAATGCTGTCACTTCATTATATCTCACCTTGATTTGTAGGTGTCACAAATAAATATAAAATTAAATATAGCGGTTGTGATACCAGCTGGTCTTTACATACTCTGCTGCACACTCCCAAATCACAGTAATGATAATACGTACTAGTATCCAGGAATTCCCACATTTAGCTCCCATTTTCTGATTTCGTAATATTTATTCAGTTGAAAAGATATGATTGCATGAAAGAAAAATTTCCCAGAACTAAGTGCAATATCAAACAAGAAGAAATCATTTGTGATTGTTAGAATGGATATGAAAATAGTGCATAGTAAAGGGAGAAAACTAAGAGCCTTTGAAGGTTTCAGAAGCATGTACAAAGACTATAGAACTTGTTATGACCAGGACAACTGAGACTGAACTATTTTACACTCTAAAATGTAGTAGTCCTATATGCAGGTTCTTCTGGCAGTTTTTGAAAGTCATATCAATTCCAACAAAATCAAGTCTAGATAGACAAGCAAGAAGGGGAATTCTTTTTCTCTCTAGAGTTTAACCAAGTTTTCAGCACGTTTTGTAATCTTAACAAAAAGACCACAGTGAGGTGTAGCTTACATTCTTTATGCAATTTCATTTGTAAAACTATTAGCGGGGTTATTAAAAGCAAGGAATGTGGCTGGAAGTAGGAATGTAACTGCTGTATTTTGGCTGTTACCTCTGGGAAAGAATTACACATCTCCACAAAATGGCATAGCAGAAACAGCAGGAGGAAACCTAAGCATGGGTAAACTTGCCTACCTTAGGCAAAGGTACACGAGATGATGGTTGTATTTAAAAGTCTGAATGAAACTTCTCAGAAGTTGCAAGAGAGCCTCAGGAAGATAACATATTACACATGGTGTCACTCACCCTTAGAAGGAGCCAAAGGGAAGCATGTCAAAGCAAAGTGCCAGCCACAGGGAGAGTGTGGGAACAAGCACAGGGACATCATCTGCTGCTGTTTGATTCCTGCAGTGTACCAGGAATTAAGTGTCCCATAAAAATAATTAAGATTGCATCAGGGTACTGGCTCTACAGCCAACTCTTCTTAAGTAGAACGGTTTTTGCCAATCAGCAAAAATAATCAGCATTGTAATTGGGAGCTGCAGGGAAGCTCACTCCCTAACTTTATAGAAAAGCAAGACTAACAGTAGTAGTAATGTAATTAATCCAAATAATCTCCAAATGTTTTGTAGGCATTAACAAAGCTATTTTAACTCTAACAGATAAACTGAGCCAGAGAGCATCAGCTTGCTTAGAAATACAGAACAAACTAAATTTGAGAATACTCTTGCCTAAATTTTCACATATGGTAAAGAAAATTACAACAGAAAATAAGGGGATACTTCAAGAGAATGGAAGAAAACTATTACAATTCTAGCCCAAGTCTTGGACAGTCCCAGTCAGCACAATTCTCTGCAATCGCTGCAGGGTCAATCCTACTGCACTGTAACAATCCTAGGACTAACAGCTACACGAAGCCCTTTTTCAGCAGTAATGAGAATGCAAAAGATGGATTTGAACTATTTCTGATGTATTTTACTGGCCCAGTTATGATCTGGAATAACTTTCTTCTATACTTAATTCAGACTAAGATTGTCTAGATTACAGCTAAGAAGTGCAGGAAGCCAAGAAAACAGTAAGCAACAAGAGCCAATGTAGTGGTGTAGCACTGTCTGTGCTCATTCTTCACCCGCAAGTTACCTACACACCAGATCTGGAAACCATAACTGTTGCCTTAGCACCAACCAGGACTCTTTCTTCCTGAGTATTAATTAGGTAACTTGCATTATAAATAGGGTGCAGGGACTCACCCTGCAATTCAAAAACAGTTCTAGATTTATCCATTAGCCAGAAACACACAGTTACTGAAGAACCTATTACCCACACTCCCCCGAGAAGTTATACATTCACACATGCAATTGTAAGAGATACCACTACAGGAGAAGTTGTAGATTTCAATTGTTTTTTGTCTGTTTCTTTCCTAAGAGGGGGCATTTATCTGTCAAGTACTACTGTCTCCGGACTCAATCCACAGGCTCCCTAAAATCTACATGTACTTTGAAAGATTTATTCTGAAGATCTTTATCACCTTTTCATCAACTTTTGCCTCAGTGAGTCCTTCCCTTGGCCTTTCCACTTCTCTTCATAACACTTATCCCTAGCTGTTTAAACTAGTGCCTTCCTTACTTGAGTACAACACTTGATTTCTCTCCACTCTATGTTGGGATTCTATTCCTCAGTCATAACAATAAGAACTATTTAACAAACAAATGGCTTCAGCACTGTGGTCTGAAATACCCATTTGTCTACTCCCTCTTCTGGTTCCTTCTTTACTCAGCAGTTCTGACCTGAGAACATTTTACCTGTGACTTGAATAAGGAGAAACCATGTACTGCTGTAGAATAAACATACAAACATCATCACTACAGACTCCAAACTGTTGTGCATTTGCATTCATAATGTCAAGGGAAACGAACTTATCAGTAAGTGGTACATAGCTGTCTTTGTTACTACTTTGTATTACTGGCCAGAGACAGCCATAAGTCAGCCAGATAGGCTGACTTGGCATATTTGTTTCAGAAACCCTTTGAAATTAATTGCAGTTTTATAGTTGACTTCAAAACTGAATCACACCTCTAATTAGAAGCCATTAAAATATTCACCTGTGATAGCTGGGATCATTTTATGCAATAGAAAGCATGTTATATTGCATAGCATACACGTAGATAATGCCAGGTAACTCCTGGAAAGAGAGCTGTTATATTTCAACCATACTTTTAATACAAGTAATGGCTCATTTTCTTGACCTTTTCCTATTCCAATAAAAGGGCAATTTGGACAACCTTGCCCACCATTCCAAGTGCCAAAACGTACTTAATTTTGTTAGCAATATTTGAATGAGTAAAAGATTTATATAATGTTACTTTATGTTCTAAATAAAGTATAAACATTAAGTATTAAAGGACAAATATACAGGCTCAGTCCAATTCTGAATTAAATGCTCTCAGGATTTTCTACTGATATTTGTAAGAACTAAATCAAAGGTAGCATTGCCCATTATCCAAAGACTAGAAGACAGATTGTTATTGTAATCAGCATTTTCAGTTTCAAAATAGCCAAAATTAAATTGAACATAGTGATAAGAAATGCTTGGAACACAAATTAGGAATGTCACTCACAGTAACAGTGATACACTCACTATCTAGCTAGTGCAAGGGACTAATGGTAAGAAAAAGAACGAACATGGTATGATTGCTCTAATCCCCATTCAGAATACTGGGAGTCCTTTTACTGGATTCATTACAAGATAAATCATCCCCTATTTATAGTTTCCAGAACCTGTTAATAACAAGGTATGTCCAGAAGTTATCAAGTGGGAGAATAAGGGGCCAAGTAAGATTACTTATACCATAGTAACATACAGCTGATTTGCATCCTTTTTTCAAGGGAATTCAGTATTCTAATCCAGGAAAAAGCACTGAAGCTTGTTACAATAACATAAGGACTTCAATCTCGGATAGATGCAAAGACCATTGCAATATGGGGAAAACAGCAATATAGTACACTAAGAGACTTACGTCCATGACACTGCCAAAGAACTCTGAAGTGTTATTAGCTACATCCTTCTACTTCCATTAAAGCATCCAAAGAAAGTAAATTCTTCCCATCCCTCTCCTCTCTCAGAAACATGGACTGATAATTTCCATTAACTAAAACATACCTGCTGAGCCTAACCTGTTATTGTCTTGCTGGGATTATAATTAGGAATGAATAAATTTGACAAGGAAAGATTTATTACTTCTTATACAAATTCATTTGATTTCATTATTTCACTTCAATGTTTCCAGTACATTATTTTGTCTCAGTGACAACAGGCTGTTGTAACAGACTATCCTATCCCTGAATAAATTTTTTGTTAAGATGACTGTGTGCTTACTCCTGTATCTACCATAATTTGATACAGAAGTCTTGAGTCTTGTAAAAAACCTCTGGCTTCTAAAAGCAGGAAAAGTCCCTTTTCCTTCTGATAGTAAAAGAACATAATTGTCTCAATGTGGTCCTCCTTAGAGAATCCCTACAGCAGGTCTGTTTCCAGTCTGGTGTTGTTACAAATAACCTCTGGTAACAACTTTTTTTTTTTTTTTTTTGCTCCCTGTAGTTACTCTGCAAAAATATTACAATGATTACAAAATATTATGGAGCCCAAGTATACATGTGTAGTAATGTGCAAAGCCTCTATGGAAGGACAGTTCTTTCACATCCAGCATCTTGACCCATGAAAACCAATTTCAAACACCTCCTTCACAGATCCCTTTTTAGATGTTTACAGTTGGGTAGCTGCAGTAATCAAACAGGTACTCAGGCAGCAACCTTTAGGTTTTGTTTGAGCTGATATCACTACAATACATGGTACAACCCTAGAGAGGTTATTTCCTTTCCTACAAAAAGGTCAATATGCATATAAATGAAAGTCAGCTGTGAGCCACTCAACATGTTTCCCAGACACTACACAGGTAACAGACATTGTAATTACCTCCACTACTGACATGAAACAAATTAGTGATCTGGTGGATCACCATATAAATCAAAAACTAGCAAGAAGTCCTGTAAAATCATGCAGTCTTGCTGAGTCCTAGAACACAATAAACAGAACAGAATTAGATAAATGCTTTGCCTACCTTAATTTGGAAAGACATAAGCTGCAAAGCTTCAGCTGTATCCATCAGGAGAGCCATTTAAAAATTGGCAGAAAAATACACACCTTAGAAGTCAAGACTGGCTGACATACGTTCACTTTTTTAGACTACATACTTGATAGAGTAGGTGATTTTTGATGATATTCTTACTGCTGGTAAATCTTTTAAATTCTTCTTTTATGCTAGCTGGCATTTGTAACAAAATATGGACTTTGCTTCACACTTCAAGTGAAGTTTGGCATTGTCTCCAATTATAAATCAAAAGGCTAAGCATTATTAGTCATCTCCCTATAGTCTACAATTTTTCTTTTTATTAGCTCACTTCAATTTTCATTGAGTTTTGAATGACAAGATAAACAACAATTACTCAAGTCCTCAGCTGGAATAACAGCAGAAGTAATCTGAGCAAGGAACCAAGGCCTAGTAATCATCTCTTCTAAGAAAGAGTTTAAGTGTTATATATTATAAGTGATATATATTATATATAAAGAGTTTAAGTGTTATATATTGACTTATATACTTAGTATATAGCATCTCATCCTTACAACTATAAATACTTGATTTTAAACTAGGAAGAGATTTAGCTCATTGCAATAGGTTAGTGAGTAGCTAAAGATGGAGTGAATATAAACTTGTTTAACTTCGGTGAGTGACAAACTGCAGGGTTCACGTTTCAGAAATCTTTAGCTATTGTTCATAATTGGCTCCCACTGTTCTGAAAGTCTCCATTAAAATGATTGTTTTAAAGTGTTCCATAGCTTTTAATGGCTTCAGTTCATACCTACCAATAAAAGAGGTACCATAATAACTGAGGAAAACACCGAACAGTGACATTACTTAGCATTTACAGTGTTTTAAGCCTGAGGTTTTACACAGGAACGAAACATTTGACTGTTCTAGACACTAAGCACTCTGCACTTGCATGCTCAATATGGATCATACACACCAAGACAGATTTTTGGCCTCAAGTCCTGAGTCCACAACACAGTGACTCTGCATTATTTGTAAGATTTTAGTCCATTAAAGAGCAAGCTACATAGATGAGTTTTTACATTTATAAGTACATCTTTAAGTATGCACTCAGGTTCTGTTATGAGAGATCTTTGCATCTCTACTGCAAAGGTTAGAAATTAATTTCTTATAAATAATCTAAGCACTCCAAATACTAGAGCTTTAAAGGAAAAAATTGAGTATTGTAAGGTTCATTAGAAAATTTCAACATTTTGACCATACAGTTTTTACCATTTCAGGATACAACCCTGTGCACTGAAAGAGTTTAACCTTGATTTACAGTATGGAGGGGAAGATGGGAAATAGACTTCCTACATAGAATTTATGAAGACTTCCAACTTCGGAGTACAGGTTCTACTGATGTATATTTGAAATCAGTGGGTTCTTTTCTACATGCAGAAACTGAACTCCTAACACAGTATGACCAGACATATTTCAGGGAATTCATAAATGAACTAGTCATGGCCTACATTTGCAGCAAATATGTATTTATGTTAGTGTTCCCAAAAGACTGAATAGGAACGGTGTGTTCTGTACATGGCTTTCTGCTGGTTATCAAGCACTGAGGTCCTAGGCTTCTCCTTGAATGACCAAGTGTTTCAGAGCAAGGAAACTCAGCAGGAGCTGAGGAACTCAAGACCTGGCCGGATCAAGATCCTGGCATGGATCTTCAACAATTTTCAGCCTCCAGTAATCACAGCTTCAGTGCTCACTAATTCCTTACTGAACTTACTACCTAACAGCAGTATTCCAATTCTGTGATGGAAACCAGCCATACGGCAGTCCACACTAAGCCTGTAAAGCCATTCTTTCTCACAAATGAGCAGGGCAGTGCTGCTGAAGCAGCACAGAAAGGTAAAAGGCTCCCAAAGGTTACTGTCCTTTCTGCTCACTGCCTGATGCTCCCCTTCCTTCAGCTCCCAACAGTGACGCCCAGTGCAATCCATGACCTGTTCCCAGAGCTATGCACCTTAACGTTACTAGTGAAGTCATTACCAGTCCTGTGCAACCTCTGCAATCATTGAGGCTCAAAAATATTCACAAGTCCCAACTTCTAGACATCTTTAAGAATCCAGTGCCTGCAACCAGTGATCACTCCAGAACATAAGAATTCCTAGAAATTAAGGAATCTGGCAGCTCACTTCAAAATTTTGGGACCAAATCGCTCTCTACACATTGCATGCAGAACAAGAATACCACTCATCTCACAAGGGACACATTAAGATGAGTAAATACAGATAATTCATAAAGAAGTCTGATCTCCAAAGATGGTTCATGCAAAACATTAGCATTACCTTTTTCTTCTGAATATTTTAAAAAGTGTAGGTTCCAGTAGCAATGAAGTAGTGCCTAGAACTCAAATAAGCCCTCTTTACTGCATTCCAGGGAACTGCATTCCAAAATGAATAGTAAACTAGCTTATTTGACTACACTTCCAAGGAGACTTTACCTTCACACAGAACAACTGGATGATTAACAGCATTATTATGCTTGTTGCAAAAGTGACCATGTGTTATGCTAATAAGAAAAATGTTCAGCTGCATGAAAATAACCTCCCCCTTGAGATTATTCCATTAAAGTTTAATGCTTGCTCTATGCCTTCTTTTGAATACAGATCATTTGTTTGCAACACGAGCAGTCTCGGAATCATCTGTTTTTCCCCTTTAATGTCAAGGCCTTGCTAACACTGCACTCCATCCTCATTATCAGGCTTACTGCATTAGGCTGCTGTTCATAAGCTTTCAACAGTGGGAAACCTAATTCAATTTCTTACCATCTTTTCCTTTGCAGGAGAGTTCTTTTGTGAGGGGTGAAGTTAAATTTAGACAAACTACGTGTCATTTGCAGCTCCTTTTAGATACAGCTCATCAGATGATTTTGAACCTATAAAACAGGTTCAAAACGCATCTGAAGTGGGCTTATCTTACTGCATTTGGCCTGACAAAGGCTGTCGGTTCAGAGCCCATCGGAGCTGACATTGAATTCGTGACCACTCAAAGCAAGCTCTCATTCATAGATCCTAGCAGAGGGTAAAACAGCAGAATAGGACAACTGGAGGAAGAGAATGGTTTGCCCTCAAGCCAAAGAAAATCCTGGCTGTGCAAAGCTGACTTTGAGTCATCTTCGTACTCTCCAACTCTACTAGTTGCTCTGGGCATACCAGATCTTCGCACAAAGCAAAACAGCCAGACCACTGTTATTTGTGCTCTTATAAGTCTATTGTCAGGCACCATAGGGGGTAAAAGGATGCACAGCAACACCTTAACCATACAATGTATCCTTCCTACTAAAAGGATAAGCAAGAGGACTTTCTGACTTAATATGCACTGGACAATATCACAGTGCAGGAAATAACAGGGTTAACTAAATAACACCTCTGCACTGCAAAAACAACTTCTAGGCTGATGTAAAAATAAAAAAAAAAAAAATTGTTCAGATTTACATCAAGGGATGGCTAATTTTGGAAGACATTCAACAAAACCAGAAAAAGTAACCTCACTTCTCTTACTCTTGTACCTAACATATTAGTTGATTTTGATAACGAGTATGAGGGAAGGCCCAGAAAACTATAAAGCAGTGCAGAATTACATGCAAGAAACAAGCAAACATCAGATGTTCCATGTTCTGGTCCCTTCTTTCCTCCTGTACAGGTATGATCTTCAGGTTTAATTGTATTTGTTTTTAACTCTGACTCCACAAGCACTGAGATGTATCCAGTCTCTCACAGAATCAGAGTTTCAGAGATCATCATACACTAGAATGACAACTTTAAAACTTGTGTATTAGGTGACTGACAGACCTGATGTTATTATCTCTGCCCTGTGAGCATGCTCATATCAGAAGGGGAGCCAGTTGTTTTGAACATTACAGTTGTTCTCAGCTGACATGTACTGCACTGTCTGTTACAAAAAAGGTTGTCCTCATCTTGATACAATAGAGGAACAACAGCTGACAAGACAGACAGATGAGAAGCTCCCATAAGGCTTATGTTAGTTTACCCGGGAACTTGCTGTTCTTTTGCTTATTTTTCATATTCAGGTCTGGTTTCTAATAACAGCCTTTGACAACATATTACACACCACTGCTATACTTGCTACTGTACCTTTTCAGGATTATTTTTAATCTATTTAAATTTTTTCCTACCAAGTCAAAGACAGTGCCTTTGACTCAACCCCTGTCCTCTGAATACAGAGAGCACCCTCCCAGTCTGTTCCAAGAAGTACAAAAACACATCAGCGCTATCAGTGACAATTCAAACAAGGCTCCCAGTGGCTATGGATGCTGCATTGCTTCAAAGAATCCATTGTATGCAGCACAGCACCTTCTGCAATATTGTTGGTACTTTAGGAACACAGGAATTGTCCAGTGGTAGCCTCCTTGACTAGGAACAGCAGTACATGCTTCAAAACAAGTCAAAATGGTTGGACTTGATGATCTGGGAGGTCTTTTCCAACCTAAATGATTCTATGAAAACTCCCATAAGGAACAACGTTACCATATGAAATTTCTTGCTAGTCACAGGTAAAAAGTTGATGCTGTGCATTACAGCAGCACAGTAGAAGCAGTGTGATGCTGTACTGAAGCTATTTAGCTCTGTGATAGAGCAATATACATTAATTTGGGCAGAAAGCCATGATAAGGCATCTATTTCTGCCTAGCGTGGTTGTGTTGGACTACAGCACTTATTTATTCCCTGAGAGAGTGATGCTTTGCAGTCAATGCACTGGACTGGTACTCAGACTACATGGATTAAAGCTTCTGATCTGCTATATGCTGGGTGACCTTGGTGATACTCCATGCTATACAGGTTCTTATGCCATACTCATCCAATATGGGTCCGTACCACGGGGTCCGTCCCTCAGGACCAAACTGCTCCCACATGGCTCCCCCACGGGCGGCAGCTCCCGCCAGGCCTCCTGCTCCTGCGGGGGCTCCTCTCCACGGGCTGCAGCTCCGGCCCGGGCCTGCTCCTGCGGGGGCTCCCATGGCCCTCAGCCTCCTTCAGGCCACATCCACCTGCTCCATGTGGGCTCCTCCATGGATGCAGCGTGGAGATCTGCTCCGTGTGGTACCCATGGGCTGCAGGGGGACGGCCTGCTCCACGGGCCGCAGGGGAACTTCTGCTCCGGCACCTGGAGCCCCTCCTGCCCTCCTCCTGTGCTGACCTGGGTGCCTGCAGGGCCGTTTCTCCTCCTCTCTCCCAGCTGCTGTTGCCCAGCAGTTTTTTTCTCCTTTCTTAACTGCTCTGAGGCACAACCAGCGTCACTCACTGGCTCGGCTCTGGTCAGCGGCGGGTCCCTTTTGGAGCTGGCTCTGATCTGACATGGGGCAGCTGCTGGGCTCTGCTCACTGAGGCCCCCCTGCAGCCTCCCCCCTACCAAAACCTAGCCATGTAAACCCAATACAGATGATAGCCAGTCATTCCTGGAAAGTTAAATTTTGGAGAAGTTTTCAGTCCCCTCATTTGTAAAGTGTACAGCCACCTTTCTCTTCTCACCTTACCTACTCATACATATTACAAGGTCTATAAAAGGACTGAGCACGTGCACTTAGTATCACAACACTTCACACTAGGCAGCTCTGTGAGGAATGCAGATTTAGACATCCTAGCCAGCCCAAGAACAGCAGTGCTTCATATGCACGCAAGGTACTTCAGCAAAAATGTAACATGGCTAAGCAGGCTGAAACACCTAAATATTAGGTAGTGGCCTTTGTAGATCTTAGGATCCTGAGAAGTTTCTGTACCTCTTGAAAAGTCGTTCCGTAAGTTATATGGGGTAAGAACCATACCTTTAGGAAGTAGCTGCTACAATAATGCCCATATCTCACCAGCAGCAAAGCGGTACTGTAAGAAAAGGTTGTAATGGAAATTTAAAATATCATTGTGGTCTAGGTGGAAATAGGCACAATTTTCTTTCCTGCTACACTTTAGATGCGTGTCCTCTTCACACGCAAAGCTTGGAGAACAAAAGTGAGTATAATGAAAAACATCAGCTAGGCTAACATTGACATTCCCCATGCAAGATTCCCCACCTGATCTCTGACCAGTAGCATATTCAGTAAATTAGCTTTCTCTGTTACAAATACCATCAGAGAATGTGACTTACTGCTTGCTTTTCAGAGAAAATCTTTAGAAATAATTAAGTTAAATGCTATGCTACATATGCCTATTTTCCAACGGTTTGTTGTGGAAAATGGTGATATGCCTGGTTGGGAGAGGGAAAACAGAATCATTCTGTCAAAAATCAGTATTCAGACCCGATTTAAATTCATGAATAATTCTGTTATAATAAACACTGTGAAATGGAAGTACCATGGCTCAGGACATCAATATAACTAACTCTGCTTCAGAAAGTACTGTGCTTAAAGCATGATTTGAATTCTTTGCCAGCCCTACCCACGGTTTTAGCTTGCTTACTATTTTTTCATAAATATTTACCTTAAAACATATTGTAACCATGGTAAAATTGCTCCCATAGGTGAAATTACAGGATTAACAGCTGCCTGATGGGCTTTCTTTCCAGAAAAATTGCAGGTATCATTTCATTGTAAGCAATGCATTCACCCAGAGCCTGTACCCATTTAAAATACAACAAAATTGCCTTGCATCTCTTCCAAAAAGTGCTGCAGCAAGATGAATGCCTATAATCAACCCCCTCCCCCAAGCCTTCCCTTTGTACATTCCCACCTGGGACTGATTCTCACCACCTGAGAAATCTGTCAATGCTCATTTTTCTTACTGCTCATGATTCTGCAGACATTTGTCTCAGAAGTGCTTTGATTTTCTTATCCTTGCAACCTGTGACTCTGGCTACACTGAGGTTTTTTTTTTTTTTTATATATATATTACGTCTAAGAAGCTTGCTTGTAAAGGTTCTCAATGTTTTCTGAATCAAGTATTCCAAATGTCATTAAGGTTCCAACAAATTGCATTTTTCTGGACCTCACCCAACCCTCTGCTTTGCACATGGCTTCAGGCTGGATCATCTCATCCCCCAGTAGATCCTATGGGCACACAAGAGGAGCCCATCATGCCCCCCTTTCTGTACCAGTCAGGGGCTGGGGTTTCTCCCTCTTCTCATAGAAGAATCACTGAGCCTGTCTTCAAAACAAGTATCAGCTGATCACTAGCCATGTACCTCTTTTTTTTTTTTTTTTAAACGAACTTCTGCACTTAACAGAAGTTGTCTCAATAAATGTTGAGATTTAAGAAACTGGAGCCTGAAGCTTAAATAACTACAGAGTACTGATTGTTATTAATATATAATTAGTACATACTTTCCTGCAAAGTAAATGAGATTGTCTGTGCAGCTTTATAAAGACAGATGTAATATTGATATAGCTCTGATTGGTGTTGAGCACCGAATGAGAACCTAAGCTCCCTTTGTACAAATGGCTTTTCTGGTTAACCCATCCACCCACTAACAAAGGCAGCCAAAGCACATTCTGGAACTACACTGTCCCTTAGATTCTCAATGTTATCCAAAAGCAAGCAGCAACTGGCAGCTATTTATTTGACCAGCACAGGCACATAGCTTAACAAGTTGTTTACATGGGATACGCGCCATGGAAGATATCCCCTTTTTCCTCTTATTTATAGATACATATCTCCACACAACCAGTAACAATTTTACTTTAGAAATAGCATCTGAGGAAGGCCTAGTAAATTCAAGATTCCTATCCAGATCATCTGCAGGAGGCTTAACACAACATTACTCCCTTTACAGAACTTTATGCTGATCAACAGCAATTTTGTCTTGGTTGGATTAAGACAAAAAAATATCAGTTCACCAGATAACCTCTGGAGGGCTGCATCCACACCTCATAATACATTAAAGCACAAAGGCAGGTCTGTTGCTGGAGAAGTACACAATGATGGGAAGAAATAGTTTCTCTATACTGTCTACGTAGAAAGGAAGGGCCCCAAATGTGGTCCAAGTGATACTTACAGGACATCTTCGGGGCAGAGGCATCGCACCCTGCACCTAAGAAGTTTTACTTACGTTTTGGGAGAGGTTTCAAATTTGCCCTTTCCACTAGAGATATTAGTGCCTGGATCTAGAAGAATCAGTTAAGTTTACAGGTAAGTACGGCACTTCTTCCTATGATGACACCAGCCAGAAAAGTGAAATCTACCAGCAGGAAGCAATTATAACTGCACAATTGTGACATTGAGCATATGGAGTCACACTCTCTAGCAGGAATTAATACCCTAGGCTTGGCTGCCCTCTAAAATACCTACATAGCTTTAAATTGGAGTCCCACTACAAGCATGCAGCTGTGCACACCTAACTGCGTAGGATGCATACTTGAGCTTTGTCGTTGTGCTCCTGTATGCTGTTTATGCATTTTACACTGCAAGGAACCAAATTCATACAGCTTCTTACCTATACCCCAACTTATCTCCAAAGGAATTAATTCAGCTCCCTGACATCAATAAATCAGAGCAAATTCTGAGGAAGAGCAAGCATCCAATAGTCCCAAATACAGTTCATAACAGCATCAGGGAACTTATCTTCAAGTTCACCCTCCAGAAGCTACCATTATTGGGAAGAGTCTTTAGCTTTCAAGACTGTTCTAAAGCAATAGGACAACCTAAATAAGAGCACAGAGCAGCCTATGTCTTTAAACGAACATAATTAGAGCAATCCACACATTCATTGACCCCACTTAAGCACTGTATCATGCCTCTCACTTGGTGCAACGAAGAACAGAAAATAGAAATTTCATCTTGAAAGGTGAAAGTTTTACTAAAAAGCAAAAATTACCTTATCTGAAGAAACCCCTCTGTGCCCCCTTAGAATTTTCAGTAACAAATAACATGAGATGCTCCTGAGCTGAGCTTAAATACAGTCCCGGGCCTTGGGCAGGGCATGAGTGGAGGCTGCAGGTGAAGCAGGTCAGGGCCATGAGGGCCTATTAGTGCTTGTTACTGCCTATTAGTGCCCTCAGAACCCTGAGACACAGGATGCAGACAAATCTTGAGTGACACAAGGACAGAATTTCTCTAAGTGAGAATCAGTTGAAAAATAGAGCTAAGCCTTTTGTATAAGCATACAAGAGAGACTTCTGATGGCAGAGCAGGTGCTTGCATTCTCCTTATTTACTCTTACTTCCTCATCTAGACATGCTACATCATGAGTAAGGTTAATTTGTGATTGACGTAACGGTCTGGAAAATCTACTTGCTCATGTGTACCGTACAATAACAGCAGCTCCCTGTACAAAAGACTGCAAGCTGCTTTTCAAATGTGGGGCTTGTTTGCCTTCTCTTTAACTTCTGTGCTAGTGAACAGTCTGTGTACAGTAGCATGGGGTGATCAGTGACAAAGTGCCTTTCTATAGCAAAAAATATATATATATTTATATACAAAATAAAGAGCAGTTCTAATATTTCACAGATGTGGTATCATATAGCCAGTTCACACAGCCATCCAGGATATTCTCTACTGAGTAGAATATTCTCTACTGAACCTGAATAACTTAGGAGTAAAAGTGATATGGGATGAGAAACACGTAGGAGCTTGTTGAACAGTTAAAAATAGACAGCTGTATGAAACGTTCAACACTTACTGTGCTGAGTTAAATAGCAGACAGTTCAAACACTTTGGTGTCTGCCTTCAGCTCTCTTTCAGTTTCACAAATTGTGTTATTTACAAGTCATTTATGACAAAACTACCTGAAACTAATGTCTAAATTCTGCAACCTGTTAAACTATACAGAGGGTAACAGTGAAATAGTAAAAAACACCTAAATGAATGCTAAACTTTCTATGGAAAATAGGATTTTAATTCTGTAATTTTAAATCCTATACAAGAAATAGTGCATGCCCCATTAGCCAGATGAAGACAGTGAAATTAGATTAACTACACAGTTAAAATGAAGAGGGTTTCCATTTTTTTTCTGGATGATATGCTTTGCCTATGTTGTAATTTAATGTACAGTTTGACCTGGCATTGCTGCCAACAGTTTCAGCCCAAACACCCCAAAAACCCAGCATCAAACATTCTTCTTGCTATGCTACACCTCGTACTCTCTGCAGGCATGAGCTGCATAGCCATATAGCAAAGCCGTATGAGGGAAGAGCTACAGTTTGAAACTAACCATTAGCTAACACAACCAAATCCCTGATCCTATTTCCTTATGAAGTCACAACAATGCTTATGCCATTAAAAGCAGGAGCAGCACAAATAGGGAACCCAGGGGGCTGGAACCAGACCATGTCTTGCAACTGTAGCACCAGCTAATGCTGTCTTGAAGTGTGTGTGAAAGTTCAGCAGTCGTGGGTCTTCCTTCTGAGGTTTAGAGCTTTACTTCACTGCAGCCAAAGCTTCAGTGAAGGAAGCCCAAATCACATCCCTACACAGCTCTGGGCTATGGACAATCCTGACCCTAGTGACAGCACGTATTTGCCTCTCACTAACAAGCAGCAAGGTGAGATCCTACTCTGACATTCATGTTTCTTTAGCCCGTATCTGGGATGAGAGACCTAACTTTATAGGAGTGCCCCAAGCAGATAATTACTTTTGATCTGTGCTGATCCTCCTTCATAATGAACCAGAGGATTGAAAAGAACAGGTTCTAATTCCATTCGTAGTAATATATACATGAATACAGATTAAAATATATGCAAAATGCTTCATGAGAAAAAAAATCTCTTATTTTGAACATACTTTATTTTGAGTCTAAGGGGACTCTGAAAAGCTGAAAAGGCTGGGGTGTTGAAGAATTCAGCTATTTGGAAACTCTAAGCCAGTCATAGAAAGGAATATAAATACTGAAAACAAAACTAACACTAAAACCAAAATTATACTCAAGACTATATTGGTTAGCAGCAGCTCTTTGTTTCTCCTAGACATCTCTGCCTCCAGACCATGCTGGTCTAGATGCATCTAAACTTCTGGTTCAGAAGCCTTCGGGGAAATCTGTAGAGGAGGAAATGTTCTGGCATTCATGGGATGGTGTCTCCTCTGCCTTGCAAGAAAAAAACGTGTGCAGCAAAGATCAGAATGATGCATGTTTCTTGTGAGTCCCAGCTTATTGCCCTGTCTGCTAGGGACGCTGCAGGGATGAAGGAATGTCTAAATAGCACCATTGCATTGCAAATGCAACTAAGAAGCTGAAATATCATTGTTTTCATCAAAATGGCCTCACAAGTACAATATTTTCTTATCTGGTATGAAATCAACTCTCAGGAAACTTTCAGGATTCACAAAGAAATTTCCCATAACAGTCTGAAATGAACGCATATCAGTGTATCAGCACATGAATCTTTATTTTTTTTTTTTCTCAGCATTGCAGAATCACTACTTTCTTATTGTTCTGCGAGCCGCTTAAATATTGGAAAAATTTTACATATTCTAGGATTGGAATCCAATTTTGAGTCTGTATGGACAGGATGTTCTGCAATTGCAACATTCACTTCAGATTTTGACTTTGAATTTAACAGCAATTGTTTTCTTCTTAATTGGGTTGTCAAGCCTTTCTTGTGATGAGTACAATGGCCAGAATTCAATATTGTTAACCAGTACTGATCTGAGCTGAAAACAGTGGAAACTCTGCATGTTCTATCAAATTAGCTTTGTTTAGGTTAAGAAAACAACTTCTTGTCTAAATAAAAAACATCACTTATAATCTGAATGCCTGAGCCACTAATCTCTTCATTGGTGTTAAGAGTTTATCTTATATGAATAACAAAATGGGCGGAGTTAGATTAATCATCATAAATTTAGCTGTTAGACTAATGGGATAAAATTGAGATACTATTTTTTAATAATCTTTTTTTTACTGTTCAGTCTTTGACAGAAAAGTTTTCTGCAATTTTAAAAAACAAACGTAACAAAAAGAGAGAAAGAAAGAGAGAGAGAAAGAAAGAAAAGCAAGACAGAAAGCAAGCAAGCCTCCCACACAAGCGCCAAATGGGAATACCTCGGGCTTCGGCGCCACCTAGGGATAACAGCTCCCCCAGCTGCCGACTTCCAGTCCAGGCAAAGGCGAGCGCTGCAGACAAACCCTTGCCAGTGTTTGTACAGGTGTCTTCCATTGCATTTGCACTGCTGGAATCTCTTTTCAAAGCCACACTCACAAATAAAAAAAAATCAAAAGCAACTATGTCTTACACGTATTTTGCACAGCTGTAGTGCAAGCTCCTCCTTGCGGCTTAAGATCATTCTGAACTCTGAAAGCACTACTTGTGCTACTGAGAGTACTGAAGCGGGTTCCCAGGGCATGCAGGGCAGTCCTGGGGTTGCACCGCCCCATGCTGGGAGAGGGCTCAGCACGAACGGAGGCCGCTGCTCTGGCAGCAGCCAGTTAACGAGCTGTATGCAGCCTCAGATACACTCCATAATTACAAGCCATGTATAACTATTACCAGCTGCTGTTTCATAGGAAAGGCGTTAACCTAAAATACTCCCCAGCAGCACTGTGCAATAGGCAGTATTGGCCTGCTCACAAACACTGACTCAGAAAGGCTTTAAAACAACAGAGTTCTTTTGGGGAAAGGAGAAACCACACCAAAAAAAGCAATCGTGTAAGCCCAGTAGTAGGCAAAACTATTGTTCTTCAAGGCATACCTGAACAGTCCTGAGCCCAGCTTTTTTCTCCACCATTCTGAGTAGCTGCTGAGGTGGACATTTTTCATTTGGCCTTCCACTGGTGGCCACTGCAACATCTGCACACCGCTGGTCATGTCACAGCACCTTCCACTCTCCTTCAGCTCTTCAGAGGGAAGCCAGGGCATATAGGGCCCAAGACATCAAAAGGAAACATTCCTGGATGGATTTACTTGTGTCATTTCTTCTCTCTTTCCCAGTACTTACCATTTTGTGTAGTGATTCTTTTGTTCACCCTTTTTGGCTAAAGCACTGATTAAAATCCTTTGAGCCTGATTACCTCGCTTCATATTCAGACCTAAATAGCAGGCTCTTGCTCACCATAACAGCAACATTTAACCTTGTTTTAATTTTCCTTTTGAAGAAAAACCCAAAATGGACAAGGCAATATGCCTCTGGGTGAGGCCTGGCTGTAGAGCTGGCAAGTGCCCGCAGCACGGCACAGCCCAGTCCTGCAGTGGTGCAGAGGAGACAGGAGTGCCAGGGATCAGGTGGGAGCTAGAGCAGAAGCTGCCATAGCAGAAGGGAGCTGCACCGG
Source organism: Anseranas semipalmata (assembly GCA_013399115.1). NCBI lineage: Eukaryota > Metazoa > Chordata > Aves > Anseriformes > Anseranatidae > Anseranas > Anseranas semipalmata. Next base: position 505,203 of record VXAA01001421.1, read on the forward strand.
TGGAAGTCGGCCTTGAGGGGAACTGGAGCCCTGCAGAGCTAAAGCCTTGGCTGCAGCCTTGGCTGGAGCTGGTGGGAGGACCACTATGCTTTTTGGTAGCAGAGGTGGAAAGGGTAAGAGCAGTTCCCCCAGACTAAGTGGTGTATTTTTAACCTTCTTCATCTCCAACTTACATAACTCCGATCTCACTGTCAGACCTGCATATTCAATTAGAAAACCTGTCTGTTTGCTGGTTTATGAATTGGACTGTTGAATTGTATTGAACAGTCCCAATACTGGGCAGGAGAGCTCTTCAATCTAGAACACCCACTTTCAAAGCTTGCAGCTGCTTTTCTTGTTAGGAGAGCCTTTCACATCCAAAGGTCACAAGGACAGCTGATTGCTATCACCCAAAGTCACTATGTTTGCCCCCTTTTTCCTCCCTTTTCTCCAACTTTCCTTTCCCAGACCAAGCAAAACATTTTTTCCATCTTTCTTCAATAGACATTTTCTAAGGTATGTTAGTTGTTCTCCTCTGCATTTGCTTCCTTTTTTTTTTTTTCATGACAGAATACATACATTATGCCACTTATGACCCTAACACAGTGGAACAAAATATTTACCTAGAAAAAAACAGTGTTATTACTGCAATATCTCAAATTATTTGCCTTTCTTCTTCCTCTTCTTCTTCTTTTTTTTTTTTTTAACAGAACCTTAGTATGTATTTGATTTTTTTTTTCTCTGAATAGAGTTTAGCTGCACTCTGGTGGCTGTATTCTACAATTTCAGGCATTTCTGAATTGCCTAAACTGTATTTCCACCTACTCAAAGTAACACAGTTCAGTAGCAATGGAAGCTATGCTTCTTCAAGTATGTACATCTGTTTTTCCCTTCCAGGAAAATCATTGCTGAGGGCTGAGTTCAGAAAGACTATGCAGATTTTTTTCTATGTGAAATTGGATTTGAAATCAGTATCTCAGACATAGTTTTATTCAAGCGATACATTTCAGATGCAAGCAGGTAGGTTAACATTTACCTCGACTGCTATCCCCATTGAGGTGTCAGATACATAACCCAAGTAACAAATTTGTACAGTGTCAGCAATTCAGTGTGCCATTCATCCCCGTGCTTGAGAATTGCACTCACTACTTCCTCGTGTTTTGTGTTGGCCTGCGATTTAGCCACTAGGTGGGGAGGAAGGCTCATAGTTCCATTTCCACAAAAGTTTTTTTGTTTAATTGGAAAGACTCGGGTTGGGTCTCCTATTAATGCACAGACATAGCAAAGTCAGGATTAACACTTGCCTCAGATTTAAGGAAATAATGGATGAGGAGATTTGAGGAGTAAAAAGTGTGTCTCAGTGATCATTAAACACAGCAGGGAATATATAACAATACGGTGGTGATTTTAAAGGGTATAAAAATGAAAGCATTTTTCTATGTCAGACAGGTATACAGCTTGGGAATATGGCTTTGCAGTGTTAAACAGGAAATTTAGTCTGGCAATGGTAAATATTCTCAGGATAAAAGAAAATAGTTGAGTCTTTTAGAAACAAAATTGGGCAGGACATGAAAACATGTCATAAACATCCACTTTGCTTTGGGACTGAGGTGAACATGAGGACCAAATTCATATGCAATTTGAACTTTAGTTTGCTTGGTTCTAGGAAGATTGACAAATAAACTGAGTTGTTCTAGAAAAATAAACCATTCTGAAAGCTGTTCAAATAAGCCCTTGGTTCCACTTAAAGCAGGGTGCTGTGGGACAGAACACCACCAGAAAGAGGTGAGAGAAAATGGAAAATATTTATGCTCTTTGAAGGCAGCAGAATGTGGGCAGTGTGAATTTCCCTCCTGCGCTGCCTGCAATGGTTAGATTCTCACATTTTCAAATATAAGTTACCAGACTATCGCTACATCTGAAAGAAGTGTTCCATTGGCAGCTCTTATTTGCAGAGGCACATTTTTTATGTGAAGGTTGTGTCACTGCAGGCATCAACTATAAAAGACCTCATTCTTTAAAAAGAGGGAAAAAGTCGAAATGGAATAGGTATGCACCTGATTACAGTTGTAACGTCAGTGTTTCTCAGCATTTGAAAATCTAAGACCTTAAAATTCATTTCATGTAAGATTGCCATCTGAAGCATATAATAAATTATATTATGGAACAGATGTATCTTGTGCTGCCCACTTAATTGTGTCTTCATTTCTGTCCTCTCCTGCAATATAAGATTGAAAAATTAAGATTCAAATATGTGATCATTTCGAGCAGACAGTGGAGATTGTCACCTCTGAAATGTATCAACCAAATTTCTGCGTGTAGCCTGTAAAACACGACATACTTTCCCAGGAGCTCTCTGTGGCCTTGTGGGCTGTTTATAGTTCATTCAACAACCCTTACGCTATCTCTGCAGTCATTCTCTGTAAAAATCAGATGTGGTTGCTTCCCTGACATCCTCCCTTACACTCCTACCCAGCTCTGACTAGAGATTGTGGCATGTGTGCTTGTACAAATGTGGACATTCAACTTTTTCTTTCAACTTCCTCTCGTAGTGGCCACCAGTGTTGGAATTGCCTCTCTCTGTGCAGAGGACAATGGAGGCAACAGGGGCACTGTGAGAAAGTCCCAGTTCTAGAGGTAACAGCTGTGACTCTGAAGAGAGAAAGAGAAATAATACATAATTAAGGAAATACTAGAAGAGTGAAAATACAGGAGGAATTGAAAGAGTGAGGAAATGAAGTATTTTTTGTACAGGATCAAGATTTCAGTTTGTGAAATACGGGATTTGCCACATTGCATTTCTGGGTCACAGAGAAAGACATTTAAAAGCATCTTTTAAAACAACAACTGTCAGGCAGTTTGGTTGGGACTGGGGGCCATGACTCAGTAAAGAAATGTTTTCTCATATTCGACTGGAGCTTCCTGTGTTTCAGTTTGTGCCTGTTGCCTCTTGTCCTGTCACTGGGCATCACTGAAAAGAGTCCGGCCCCATCCTCTTGACCTCCTCCCTTCAGATATTTGTACGCATTGATAAGATCCCCTCTCAGCCTTCTCTTCTCCAAGCTCACCAGGCCCAGCTCTCTCAGCCTCTCCTCGTATGACTCACCCATGGTTATCTGTGAGTTGAGCAACATTTTCCATTGAAATGTTCAAATATGTACGTAAGTTACAAATGCAATTTAATATTGTTACACTAATCTAGCAATATATCTGAAAATTCAAATGCAGAAAATTCAAAGTTATATTTCCTCAACAAGCCTGACATGGCCACCACATCCTATGTTTTTATCACATTACAAAAGAAGTTCTAGACAAAGAGAAAGTTCAATTACATGTACAGCTGGGTTTTGCAAAATGCATGAAATACGCATGCACCTATAATGTACTTACAGCGACATACAAGGGATCTGAGCAAATAATAATGATGAGATAAATGTGGCTCTTTGCACTAGGAGTTTGACCTTATAGGTGACTGATTTTCTCCTGTCTCAGCATCAGAATAAACAATGCTGTGATTCTCCTACAAAAGCATCAAAATAAATTTTGACTGGGCTAATTAGTTTTATATTAGTACAAATAAGGAGTAACACAATTGGAATTAGAGCTGTTATGCTGGATTTGGGATGGAAATCAGATTCCAGAACCACATGGAAGGTAATGAAAAGCTGTAACAGAACATACCATTAGAAATTATAGCACTGTCTTCTTCCTGTCTCTGCACTAGAAGAAACTTGTTTCTCTGTTAAAAGACACGGTGTGTGATGGGAAATCTGAGATGTATGCTATTTAATCTTACCTTTACCACTGCTGAAGATACACTGTCAAAAATACTTCTCCGTTGCGGATTTTTTGTCACACGTTAATTTAGTCCTGTTTCTTCCTCAGATCTAGATTTAAAACGAAGAGGTGACGATATTTCTGTGATACTGTAAGTACATGCCTCAGATGATTTATACGGGTCAGTTTAAAAGTAAGAACTAATAAAACACAGCTATATCATGTATTTGATAAATGCTACACTGTTTAGAACAGCTGTTGCAGCAGTTTCCTTGTAGAGAGTTTTAAATAAATTGCTGTCATAATTTCCCAAAATAATTCTCCTGAAAAAAGTAACCTACTTTAAAGCAGACTACGAATTTCAAAAGGAAAACCCTTAGTATAATTCTATAGAGACTTGTAGACATGATCTCAAAACCAGTTGTACGAAATGAACTTGCAAATTTTGGATGCAATGTTAGAAGGTCTTCAACGACTGGAAATAGCAGGAGTAATCATTTCATTAGAAAGAAGAGAAACTTTCCTTCACAGTGCTTCAAAGCTATCAACCTATTCTTTCTAATATAGAAAGTTCATTAAATACCACCTTTGGTCCAATCTACTGGAGCAGATGTGAATAGTGACCCCAAGCATTCACATCAGCACAGCTTTGGAAGGAAGCTCCACAGCAAGAAAAGGGAGAATGGACAGGCTGGCTTTTTTTAAAAACAAACAAACAAAATAAACAAAAAACAGGCACATTGGGAATTACTAAATGTAGGCTTACCAAAGGAACTTACTGAATAGATGGTACATGAATTGGCTATACATGGCTGATGCAGTATATATAATGTCCCTCTGGTAATATTATGGTTATGTGGATTCTTTTTCTGACACGAAGTCCTCATTAGAGGTAGCTGAAAAATAGAGCTGGAGTGAGAAACAATGACAATATAATAATTTTTCATCTAAGTTTGTTCGTTCTTTATTTTCAATGAGAAATAATCATCCCAAATTTGAGGGTCTGAAGAAATGACTGTAATTCCATTCCCAATTCATGCATGCCTCTTTATGTACAACTCCAGCAATAACCTTTTATGGTTGTACAGATCAGAGAAAGCCAACGTGACACTTCAGGTAGTGAGATACATTGAAGAAGTGAACATTTCCTTGTTTGGGGGGTTTTGCCTGGGCTAGACTTGCACAGAAGCAGTGACTATCTGTGCAGCTAATATGCCAATGTTTTTATACTGTACAGTGTAAATATGCAAATATTTATGTATGCAATTACAAGCAAATGGGGTCCGCAGGAGCTTACTTACATGTAGCAGGCAGAACATTTTCAACATGTTGCTGCGCTTCCTTATTTACTTATTTATATTCAGACAAAGGAAGTGGTAAGGCTGTCTAGCTGACAACTTTTCTGAGAAGAGACCATTTTGTATTAGAGGAAGCAGTATCTGTCTTGGATGTGCTTACAACGTTGTTCTGAAATAAATAAAAAAAGAAAACAGTACTTGGAAAGAGCTGGGTATTAGGCACGGAGTTACTAGATTTGCTGGAGGTAGTCACACACGGAATATATGGCTGCTTCATCGATAGCACTGGCATGAACGTTCTCTAACTGCCTGGAGGAGAAAACTTACAATGGATCTGCGAAACATTCCTTATCGTTCAGAGGTGGTTACGTGGAACCCAGATGACTTAGCAGAATATTTTAAGACGGTAAGCTTAACTGTGTTTCATCTTTGTATAATGGAGGAACAACCTACTGTGACACTGTTTGATCGAAATTGGCTTATGTTGGGCAAAGCTTGCTGCAAAAATAAAAGCAAAACCACTGACAGTTAGGAAGCTGAGCCAGTGTAACATGTAGATGAATCTTGAAAGTATATTTTAAATTGGGTGTAAGAGAAAATGGTGGCTTTTCAGTGATAACGTAAACTTTAATACAACAACTACTGATAATAATAACTATTAAAAGCAGTAAAAAACATGAATGTGAAAAAACTAAGTCGTCTTCAATGATTTTCAGAAATGAGATTTTTTTCAAATTGTTCAGTGTTTGCAAATGAACTTCTGAATGTCTTTGCTGATCAAGGCGTCCATGAGAACCCATCCAGGAATTTAACAGCTGTAGATACATGTACTCCTCATCTTTCCAGGCTCAGTTGGAAAAGCTTTTGCTGTCCCTGCTCTAAAACTTCCAGGACAAAGCTCATGGCTCAAGATTACTAGCCATCCCTTTTTTCCTGTCGCTATTACTTTTTCTGAAGTTAGTTTGTGTGACTAGCTAGGAACTACTGTTTATTTTGACATCTCTTTCACTGGAGACCATCTATAAACTTCATTTTACAATGTGGAGGATTTTCCACACAGATGAAATAGTTTGAAAGACAATACAGCAATTTGATGCTGATATATGCCCTCTGAACAGCAATGCTGACTTCTTTATAATTGCCCAGGAATGTGTAACTGAGTCATTTTTACTGAAATTTCATTTCTGTGTGTTCTCTGTAAATTCCTCATTTGTCAGTTCACTTGAGAGAGTGCCTGCTCCATCTCCCTTGCAACTATGTTCCTCCAGAAGTCCAAAACTGTCAGCCTGAAATCTAACATTCAGATCAATCAAAATGAACAATTTCAATCCATGGGAAACATTGCTTGAAAACGTTCAACACTGGGAACATTTTCCAGCAATGCCAGCATACCTGGTTCATTTTCAGGTGAGCTGTCAGACTAGATTTGTAAGAAGCCGGAACAGTTTTGGGCTCTGTTTTGAAAACATGGAAAATTCATTGCTTCAGCAGTTTTCATGGAATTTTCTTTGAGGAGTTGAGGCAAGTTTGAAACTAGAGTGCAAAATTAGCTAATAAAGACAAGCAGATCAAATGCAAAGTTCATGTCTACAAAATCTCCGGAGTGAAACTGCCAACTACCTGCAAACCTCTAATGCTAGGGTGCAGGGGTAAGTGGCACAATAAAGTGAAACACAGACTTAGAGATGGAGCAGATGAGATCATTATCAATAGTCATCTGCAGACAAATAAGAAAAAGATTATGACACTGGTGTATCATGGTTTGGAACACCATTTCCAAGAGACTCACAAGGGAAATGGCTTCCTGAAAGAGATAATCATATTCTTAATGGTGATAAAAGGATTACCTATAAATTCTGTTGTAACTGAATAGCCTTCTCAGATGAATTTTTGAGTACCTCCCCTCTACTGATCCAAACACCCCCCAGGATAACGTTGACATTCAGCAAAGAAAAGCTGCTTAAAACTGTTTAGCAAGTCTGTGTCAGACAGTGATGTCAGCCTAAGTCAGCCAGCTCTGGGCTACTGCTATAAGTGACCAGATCCTTCTCCCCAGATTAACCCATACAACTTCCCTCACACATAAAATTAAAGGGGTCTAATGTTATACTTTAGGAATGCTTTATTTTCATCTAACATATTTTGCTTTCAGACTTCTGTTCAAAGTCCAGGTTCAAGCCCAAGAGGAATAAACAAATTTTTTTTTCTGACTAATCTGAGATAATCAAGGGATGGTTTTCAAAGGTGACAATCACATTCAAATCTTCTCTCACCTAAAGTGATTGGTCATGACACAGGGCAGTGGTAAGATTTTAGTCAATTCATTGTCAGTTTACACCTTTTTATTAGCAAAAGCTAGCCAGCACACACATCAGTAATGTATGTATCAATACTGAAATGTGTTCCTGGCATGAAGATCTCAGTTTCTAACAAATAAGAATTTTTCATCCTTAATGGTAATAGCATCTAATTTATGATTCTAGGTGTGTTAAATTAGAGCCGATGTTAATTTAAACCATGCATTCAAAATAGGAAAGGAATAGTAAAGAACCAAAACTTCAAATAATTTCTGAAGACTTTAAAATTTTTTTGAGCAAAAGCAAAGATGTTCATATTTGTAATATCCTGAGTCTTATATTTAACAGCTAAACAATGTTTTTCGTCAATTATTTTAAGAATAAGAGATTAGGCTTCAAACACCCTGAAGTGTCCTATCGAGTGTAGCAGTTGCTCACTACTGCATCTAGACTTTCTGTTCAAATAAAAAAACTTAAGGCCCTCACAAATATTTAAGAATCATGTCTTACTAAATATGTCCTTTTTTTTTTTTTTTTTTTTTTTTTGAGTCCCCCAGTTTACTCTTTAATTATCTCCTGGTAGGACAAGGAGCTTTCTTTTCTTTGTGATCAGCTTCTGAAATGCATGTCCTTGTCTCAGATGCTATTGTAAAACATAATATTGTAGAAAAGCGTTCCAAATATTATGGATAATTTGCAGGATTAACAATCAATGTTTCAGTCCAGAAGAGGAAGCTTTTCAATCACAACAATGAATTCAGGGACCTGGATCAGGGCTTTATTATTCCAAGATACTAAGGCTTTTGCTGTTTTTCACAACTGTTTTTCATTTCCTGTTTTTTTCACAACTGTTCATCCTAGTTAGTACCACAATTATCCATTTTCCAAATATTTCTTTGGAACAGGAAAATGCAAGGTGGCTTTTAAATGTGAGGAACTGAGTGTTCCTAAAGGGAAGAAAATACTCACTGAAGGATCTTTGTTCTAAAAAAAAAAAACAAAACATATTTATAGAAGAAAATAAGCATTTAGACGGTTCAGGATTAATAAACGTAATAAAATCTAAGCGGGGTTATGAGCTGCAGATTTTTTTTATGACTTCATCCCGATGAGGATTAAAAAGTATATTGTTAGCTACTGGGATTTCTAGGACAGACAAGACATAATAGGCTGTAGCATACAAAAGGTTAACTTGAAGCATCCACTCAAAGCTAGTTGTATGTCTAAGAATCTTAATCCATTCTTATAATTAAGGGTGCAATAATCACCTTCTTTTTATTGACAGTTAAAGTATAAGGACTGTGAGAAAGTCGTGAGAAAGCACAGTATAAATGGACAAAGGTTTTTGGTAAGTAGAGTTGTAAAATTCCTTGAATCAAATAATTGTTTCAGCTCCTCCTTACTTTGCACTGACCATTAGCTTGCAGATGGTTACTTAAGTATAAACATGAGAAGTAGACACCTTTGGTAAAATCAGCCAGACATTTTGCTTTAAATATGGAATGCTGGGAACCCAAGCATGTTCTTTAATATGCATGTATTCTAGTATATTTTAAACTGAGAAGGAAGTTTTAAAGCCACAATCTTGTCTTGAATTCATCTCTTCCTTTATAGGAAATGCTTGTTTTCAAATACTAACTACAGAAAACTCACATTTATTAACTGTCCTCTCCTAATAAAGAAGATGTGGGCATGGTCAGAATGACTGGCATTGTATCGAAGTTACTATCTCAAGCCTCTATAGTTAAAATCAGGTTTCTTCTGCAGCAATATGCATAATCAATGAACTCTAAGAGCATCAAAACTAATAAGCAAATTCCCATCGGGACTCAACATTAGTCCAGGCCGTACCAATGACTTGGCCTAACTAGAAAAGTTGTCAACTCCCACTTGCATAGCTGTTGTTTTCAGGTCTTAAATACACATCCATGAAGATGTGTAACAGCTTTTATCATTAATTAATTTCTGTTTTATTTCCAAATATTATTTATCCTATTTTTCCCAAAGATAGGCATTTTGATCACCTGTATTATTAGTCATAGCGAAGAAAACAATGCACATTTCTTTTAAAGCCTTCTTATTTTTTATTTACTTGTCCTAATGTATCAAACTTTCTGACATTTCATTGAACTACAACATTTCAAACACTACAACATTTCAAACACCTCTTGCAGGAACAGGATATTACACCTCCCTCTTACTGGGTGGAGTCAGAATTATTCAGATGTATGGCAAAGGATTCATCCTACTAACCCCTAAGAGATTCTCCTTAGCTCAGCTCAGCACTGGAGAGGGAGTTCTAGCTCTGGAAACATTCTGAAATACTGGAAGTTTGAGTTACAAATAACAAGAACAATAACTGTGCAGTTCCTAAAGTACTTTTTGTAATTCTGTATTATTATTTCCAGGGTGCTTCTATAAGTAAATAGCCCAGAGTGCAGCATTTCTTCAGAAACTCCTAGTAGAGTCGAGGGATGCTTTTCTTTTAAGTATCTACTAGCTTCCCCAAGAAAATTCCAGTTGAGATGTAGTAGGAATAAAACCACAGAGATTCCACATAACTTACTTTAATAAAATTCTCTGAGATTTAAAAGGGCAACATGGCCCTTTATGAGATTTTTACCCCATAAACATTTGTCAGGTTTATTGCCAGAATAGAGTTCCAGAGAGAAGTTTAAAAAGCTTAAAAATGAAGATGCTTCAGTAAATCCTGCAGGATGTTTCCATAAAGGGAGACCATTTTTGCTGGGTTTTACTCCTGTGAATACACCTGGAGGCAAAATAGTGCTGGAAAACACAGATAGGATTTGTTGTGTCCTGAAAAGCGTTGCTAGCATTGTAAACCAATGTGTAATTAGCAACTACTTATTCCTTGCCAGAAAGAACCAGTCTATCACCCATGTTCCAAAGAGGGTTTGCAAAACTTTTGATTAACTAAACAAAACACTTCCTCAGAAGTTTTCATAGCGCACTGATCTGTCCTACACTCGGAGTGGCACAACATGATGGAAGAAGAGAGGGGCTGACTCTCTCTGCAGGAGCATCAGTAAAGCTGTCAGCACTTAGCGCATCTCAGTTCAGGTCAGGAGTAACCTGCAATCTAATTGCTTTGTTACGGTAGAAGGGGGGAACACCTCCACCACCCTACAGTTTTTAGAAAGACTTTTTAAAAAGTAAAAACTCTGTGAGCTTTGTTAGGCTGTCAAGGCTGCTCTTAATGCCAAGGAGTCCTCCAGCTACATCTCCACTACATGTGATTCTACGTACACTGTGATGTTACAGATAGGGTTCGTAGCACAAAGCTCTCATCTACTCTAGCAAATCATGCTCAATTTTACAATGTAGAGTTTTACGCTGAAGTTTTGCAGTCATACACAATTTTGTCTGATTTCACCATGCAGACACGAGGGAATTCAATGTATCTAGCTTATGAAGTCATTTGAATTTTTCTGTATTATTTCACCATATTTTTAGCTATACTAAAAAGAAGTGAAGCAAAAGAGCCTAAAATCAGGATTTATGGTAGGAGTCTGCCTTCCCTACCAAGAACTGTTCTTTACAAAGGACAACTTACTTGCACATTGCTTTGAAATTACAAGTGTTTGAAAAAGCCTTTGAAATATTCTGTGCTTTTATATTTACTGTACAATTTCAAAATTGCCAGGAAGAGTGCTATAGTCATTGATGATGATTTCAAGCAGACCATGCGTGTTCTGTTGAGCTCACTTCTGTGAATCAGAAGCACAGGATGTAACCAGAATGTAGCTCTCTATTAATTGTGTGACACAGTCCACTGAGATGAGTTGTTATATCTCAGGACTTCCTTAAGGATAAATACATAAAGGATATGTTATCCTGTATGCTAGGTGACGGCAATCTACAAGAAGTGATATCCAGAAAACAAGAGAAATAAATAATAAAATAAATAAATAGAAGACTTCAAGATAGTTCTGGAATTTTTTTCACTTACTGTCTGTTTGCCTGCTTTAGCTCAAGTATCTCTGACAATCTCTATGGGGAAAGCTGTTGCCGAGGAGGGTTTTATTTCCAGTTCTTTTGAGAAGCAAAGCAGGGATGGAATTTAACCTGGCTTGTAAGTCAGTGTGACAATAGAACACCAATAAAGAACTGGATCAGATCCCAAATCAGGAAAGCAAATCAATTGACTTTATCTTTGCACAGTCCCATTAATTTGAAATTAATGCCTAGAAGAATGGCTTATCTGGTAAGACCTGTTTTAAGATACTACTTCTCCTTACAAATCTCTTTTTTCCAGCTATCTTTAAAACACCCTAACTACAGAAACACTTCTCATTAAAGTTAGACATGTGATTAATTATTTTGCTGAAGTCATTAATTATTTTTATTGAAGTCATTTGTGTGTAAACAAATACACATGATGTTTATTAAACTCCTAGCTGGTTTGATACAACTGATGGCAACATAAAATAAAAACCAACATCCAGCAAAACTGAGAAAAAATATAGAGATTTTTGATTAAAATGGATTACTTCTCTTATTTAAGCTTTATTTAATAGTGAGCTATTGGGTTGGCAGACTGTTATCTTGCATTACTTTTCTATGTACTTTATATATATATATATATATTTATATATATATAATTTCAACTGATATTTACATATCAGTTGAAAATTCATGCCACACTTTTGAATATGCTAACTTCTGTAAGTCACAGGGTGTTCCATGGACAAGTTTGTGATATATACCATATGTTTCCTTTGCAGAACATGTCTGAAAATGATATTCAGAAATTTCCCAAACTCAGAGTGCCGTAAGTAAAGCCATACCATTTTAACATTAAAAAACATCTTAACTGGTGTGCAGTGAAGACTCATAGCAAAACATCAGGCAAATTATTTGAAATGATTAGAGACCTGTTAATGTACTGTATTAGGAGAAAAAGAAGAATGTTCCAATGTAAAAATAAAGGAGTGTTGTCATGATAGCTTAAGCACGGTGATACAATATAATAAAATTGTCTGGGGGATGTTGAAAAGAACTCATCCATAAATTGTTCTTTGATAGCAGTTACACAAAGGCTAAAGTTTTTTGAGTATTACCTTTGAAGTATGATTTAACTGTTCACTGCTTAACTGTTGACTCTTACTCAAAGGAAAAAAAATGTCAGTTGAGGAGTTAAAAGTATTTTTCATCATGTGCTTTTCCCTTTAGGTAGGCATTAAAGATAATTCAGATTAGAACGTTTGATTCAGTGTTACATAGTTTTATTTTGCTCCTGTGAGTTAGGCCTTGAAAAAGTTTTGAACTCATCTGAATAGCTTTCATAATTTCATAGAAGTTACTAATGAACAATATTCCCATTAAGTCAATATGGAATAACAGAGATACTAACTTTTAGTATTTCCTGGTGAAAAATGAAGGATTTTATTTTGCTGTGAGTTCTCAGGTATGTATTTAAGCTGGAAGCTAGAAGGTTCCTAACCATGAGACACGTGGAGGTCTTCATGGTCTTCTAAACAAAGTAAGGGAGAAAGAACTCAAGTCATTCCAAAATGGCTATTTCTGTTTCGCTCATTTCCCAGTTCCAGACTCCCTCCCTCTATGCATATTTTGATCTTGCTAGGGGAGACACAGTCTACTCCACTTTTTTCTGATGCATCAGAGCTTGTGTAAAATGTTTTGGTGAAGCTAAAAATAATGCAAAAATTTGAACAACTGTGTGGTCTGTCACATTCATGTGCTCACAGTTAAGCTGCTTGCTAGATCTGAGGGCAGGAAGATACCTCTGTTCAGATCAGATATGCAAGGACTTGAACGTGAAAGCCTCCAACGTCATGTGTTTCTTAAGATCATATCTATATTTTCACAGAATAAATTTCCTGATAATAGGGACTCGTGGCATATGATGTGCTAGTAAGTGAGCCCCAATGTTATAAAAAAGATGCCCGGATGTCTTGGCATTTCTGAACTTATTGTCAACTAACAGCAATATTTAACTACGGTTAGTGAGACTGTGAGGGAACAGAGTTAAACCAGATTGTCTGTGGGAAAGCTCACATCACTATACTGTAAAGCACATTACTTGTAATTCCTTGATAAATTTTCCCTCTTTCACAGTCCTTTGGCAAAAGTGCCTTGTGTTCTCCTTGTTCTAACTTTTAATTTTGACAACTTTTGGTGCTTTCCTTTCCAGTTCATAAATCAAAATGCAATGTCTTATAAAGACATACATGTGAGAGATATTAATGTCATGAGTGAATAGCTAAAATTTAATAATATGGAGTTGCTCATAGCTCCTACTCTAATTATTGATATATCAAAAATGCTTTGCAAATTCCATTTTCACAGTCCTCATACCATGTAACACTCTAGCAGAAGGCCAACAGCCTTTTCTAGTCAGATCTTTTAGGTTTCGCAACAAGAAGAGAGCTTGAAATGAAGAGCTTTAGAAGAACAGTGAAGCTCAGTGCACAACCTGAAAAACCGAATGAATAAGTAAATTAATAAATCTGAATGCACTTGTTCTCAGCTTTTTCCACATTTACCAACAGGGAAGCAATTCACTAGAATATTGTGAATGTACATAGAAAAAGGATGGTGTGATGTGGGATCCTCCAGGTATGCCACTGTTTAAAACAAGAATTTAGATCTGGTTAATTCTTTTCATTAATTTCATTACTTCATTTTCATTACTTCAATTTCATTACAGAACCTCCTCACTCCCACCTAAATGGAAAGTGCTTCCTGTTGACTTCTAGAAAACACTCACACCTTACTTTTATGTCATAATGGAAAAATCACCTAGTAGGAAAAGTTTTTCTACAAGTTGAAATGCACATTAGCATATTTTAATTCCAGTACCTGGTCTACTTAATAACAGTGCTAAAATCTGAGCATATTCTCTAAAAATGCCGCAATATAAATAGCAAGTGTAGCACTTACAGCATGGGCCAGTGGAACAAATAAACAGCACATATAAAAGAGAGATTGATCTCCAGTAACTTTACCAGGGTTATGCTGACCTACATGTACTGAGAACACTACCCAGCACTTGCAACTCTACAAGGTTTGCAAACCACAGCATACATCCATGCAGACCTCCTGAGCTGAGTATGTGGTTTTACTAAATATACACATTTGAACAAATCTACTGATCAAGTTTTGAATATAACTGTGCCACTAGCTGGGGATGATTCTGTGACTTTTAAAGGAACCTTTCAGTGTCCAGGTAAATAACAGTTGTCATTATAGAGTATGATGGGCCACTCTCTGAAACTAATAAACTCCTCCACAATTTTCTCTCATTATTTAAACAATTGCTATTTTAAAGGTTAATCTCCACCAGCCACGTTACAGGCTGGTGTCTTATTTTTAAATACCAATAAAGAATTTAAATACTATTTTGAAAATTAAAATACTTCATAAAACCTTTAGAATTCTCCATTAAAGGGCCAAACTCTTTATTGAAAACTCTGCTAAAAATTTATATTTATAAGGGCCATATGTACGTGATGCATCCAGACAATTATGCAGGTTTTATTCTGGCTAGTGTTTTGCAGGGAGAAGGTTTAATGGACAGTAAGTGCACAGGATTCACTGCTCCTGCACACGCATAGGCTGCACATGGATTTCCTGAGGGATCTTAAACTCCACAGTCCACCTAAAACTAAAAGTTGTCCTCATGTTTGAATTATACGTACAGCTATACCAAACAGAGCTTTAAGCAACTGGAAACCCACATGTCTTCCTTTCCTTGCAGTATCTGAGCCTTTAAAACAAACAAACAAACAAACAAACAAACAAAAAAACAACACACAAACTATTATCCCATTTGTGGCTTCTCTAATAAATGCTAAGTTTTCACTCTCATTCAGAACATTTACACTGATGATGCTGTCACTGTTTAGAACCCTGAGACCCCGTGCCATTATGTTGCTATTAAAGTAATCTTAGGGAGAAGTTCAGAAAATTGACTTTGCTTCATGCTGTATTTTGATTTGACATGCAAGTCTTTCTTTCATTCCCACTTAGTAGACTCACAGGTCTAGCTCAGGCACAAGGACCCTAGTCAATAGGCAGAGTTCAGCTCCACTCATCACTTTACTTTTACCCATTCCTTTAGACAGGAGAGGGAGGTGGATAAAGCCACCCAGTTCTTCCCAATTCCATGTTGCCATTGAATTGCTCTGCGTGGACGGAGGGAAGAGAAACTAAAGGGAGATTCTTGGACTGGCTTAAGGCTCCAGTTCAAAAGGCAGCACTTAGGCACGTGCTGATCTTCAGGCCTCTGCTTCAAGTAGTTTGATGAGCTAGAGCCACAATGAAGATCTCATATGCTCAGTTTGATACTGTAATTGCATAAACATTTTAAAAATCTCATGCAAAGAAACAGTATAAACACTGAGACTGTATATTGATAATATTGATAATATGGTAACAGTGGTATACAGTCAAGAGAGAGATAAATGTTTGGGGGTGGTTTTGTGTTTTGTTTTTTGTTTTATTTTGTTTTAAATAATTAATCATTCTATTAACCTGAAGTTCAGTATGAAGAAATCATATAAACAAATCACAAAGCACATATTCAGATAGGAAGTAGCCAATTACAGCATCCGAGTGACCTCGATCGTACCTGAAATGATTTCATCCGAACTCACGTTGGATAGTATCACATTATGGTTAGAAGTGTTTAGGTATCTGAGGTACCAGGTTGGTTTGAACTGATTTTAAGAAAAGCTTACAGTTTTCTACATGTCCCTTCCAGAGTAGGTGATACAAGACAGATTAAAGGCTATTTGGTAACTTTTCTATAGCTAACTGTTTATAACAGTAACTCAGTTTTAAGACTCAGCCTTTTTTTTTTTTTTTAATTATATTCACTTTTTAATCACGATTTTGTAAATCTTTGTACAAAACTATACTATCACCCTTAAGCCTATCATATGATATATTCTGTATGCAAATTATTTTCATTTTTTAAAAAATAGTTAATAAAAAGCAGTGCTTGAACCCTAGCTAAATAGAAAATGCCACCCCAGAATATTTCTACTTGAATATATATATTTCTATTTTAAGGTGCAGAATATCAGCTTTAAATCACTTGGTAAAAAAAATAACCTTTAAGAATACTAACAATATCTTAACAATTTAGGAGTAGTTGCTATTCTATCAAAAGATATATGTATATCCATTCAGGTGATCTATATAGATCTGCTTTAGCACTGACAAACTATCCTTAAAGACCTGATATTACGTAATTACACGTGGTGGAACCCAGTCTGCAGGTTCCAGACCACAAAGGATTTTCCCTACTTCAGTTCTCCACAGAACAGATTTAGTGGAACTCTTTGTCCCAGGAGATGTCAACATGATCCCCAAAGTTATCACACTGCTTCAAACCTTTAAGAAGCATCAACATTTGGGCCAAGTAATGGCAAGAATACCTAACATACTTTTTTATCCCTTTTCCCACTGAGAAACTGAAATTAATAATCATGACATGACCAGTAGCTTTAGAGATTGAGTTATCATGAATGTAGCTGTCATCCTAAGTAAGAGATAGTACAGCAATTAACCTAACAATTACTTCAGTTACTATTAATATCTCAGCTCATTTGCAACCTGTTTTCTTCAAATATACACTATGATTAACACTTGGAATTTTTGCAACAACATGAAAAACCTAAAAACTGTAGTGTTATGTTTCTTGAGCTCATTCATACTGCTCTTGTACTTTCTACATTTTACAAAAGACCCATTTAACTTAATTTTAATAGCACTAGGTTAATATACACACCTGAAGCTTCACAAACAACACAGTGCATCCTGAAAGAGTAAGTGCTACATTAGTGAAACAGGAAAGGTATATATTTCACACAGAGCAGACATTGACTAGCTGTCTTAAGCACTAATGAAACTCAGACCTAATCATGAGGGTGTAATTAACATTTTGATAATAAATCTAGTGAAACAAAAGGCCAGGATACAGCTTAAGGGACACATGGAGTTTTCTTATTGCTTGTTATCACTATTGGCAGTCACAGATGGTTATAAAGTTTACACTTTTGGATAACAAATGTGAGTCTTGCCAGATATTTTAGAGTGTGTTTGACAGAACATGCCTTACTTAATGTGGTCAGAATTAATAAGCAAGGAAAAGTAAAGATCTCACTCAAAGTAATGTTGGTGGTTGGTCAATACCTGAACCACAATCTAAACACTGAAGTTAGTCTTTGCCACTCTTATTGTTTACTAGCTCGAGCTAAAACATTTCCAATTTTTCCGTAAGTCAAGGTATTAATACAGGCTATCGATCCATTTGGCTATTCTCAGTGGCAGGTTGATGGCAAACCTGAGATTAGAAATTTTCAAACTTGGTCAGAAAGCTTATGGCATATCCTGTAGCACTTGTGGAAATTTCCAGTAACAAAAAGAACATACTCCTTCTAAAGCACGTAATTGCATCTGCCAGTTCAAACATGGTAAGTGTGCGGAGTTCTGAATGGGACACATTCAGAGCCTACAGATATGGCACAGTCTGAAAATCATGCTGCTTTCAGGAGAGTAAAAGCTGTGATCCTAAACACTAAGAAATACACATAATGCAATCTTCTCTTTTAAAAGGTATACCTTGGGCAGAGGTGAATGTTTGTGCACACATGCTCTCTTGGGTGGGATACTAAGGGCTGTTGAAAGGTTTAGAACTTAACTGACACTGTCTGTTTTGAAGCCAACAGAATAGTTGGCTGTGCCCAACAGACTTTACTCAAAGGCCAAAACAAAGCCTTCATCACAAACTATGCTCTTGAGACTGTTCAATATATGCAACTTCCTGGTCCTAGAGGACTTTGTCCTCTTTCTCTCTCATCGGTCCTAAGTCAGTGTCCTAATACATGTAGAATGGATTCTACTCATGACAACAATATCTGCAATAAACAAAAGCCATTTTTGGAGTACCATTTTCTTTTTTAATTTAATTTTATTTTTTTAAACTTCCTGCCAGTGTTAAGCTAAGCGTCTGTTGGAGGAGGCAAAAAGAGAAAGAGAAGTCTGAGTAACATTTTCTGCAAGTACTGTTGCCTTATCCTGTCCTATCATCCACTCCCACAACTCAGAAAGCAGTGTGGTTTTGGTACTTCCTTCCTCACATGGTACAGACTCAGCGGCTCAGCGCACGTATCTTCTGTAATAAAGTTGCTTTTAAAAAGTTACCATTCTAAACTTTGCTTTCTTTTCTTCTAATAACCTTTCTGAGCCATTGGTTTGAACCATTTCAAATAAACTTGAATCGAAGACTACACACTGTATTTTAAGTAGCAAATGATTCATTTGCTGAACAAATTTAACAAGCAACTTTTCCCTTTCAGTTTTTCCTCAAAAGTGGTTGGTGTAAATCCTCATAGCAGCCAGCCCAGGTTCAGTCCAGAAAGCTTCCAAACGCTCACGTCTCATTCATACCTGTGGAAGTCTGAACTAAAAGAACTACTAGTTCTAAAACCTGTAGCCTGTACTTCTTTAGCAGAAACTAAGCACAATATTATGAAAGATCCTTCCTCAGCCTCTCCTATGATAGAGAATTAGCCACACACAAGTTTTGTAACCCACTTCTCTACAAAAGCAGGGGTCTACATAGTGCACAGTTCACACCAGAATATTTCCTGATGTTTCATCTGGAATCTATTATTCACACAGCAACTAACTTATCATCTGCAGCAGAAGGACATTTCTTGTGCAGAGTGTTGACTGCACGGGAAAAAAAGAGTGAGAGGAGTCCTATGCCTATAACTTGGCAATTTTCTTCCCCTATACAATTTGTTTGGGGAACAATACCAGATTTAGAAAGCTGTAATATTGTAATCCTTCTTAGACTGTTAACATTTGTGCATGTACTTATTTCAAAAGGGGCAAATATAACAACATCTGTGTAAAATCAGAAAATTGCAAAGTACTGTCTTAGAAAACGAAAAAATATTCTTCCTTTGCCTTTCTGTTTTCATACTTATCCTTGAGCCCATATCCCAAACATCAAATCACCTATTTTTATCATTTTCAGACAGTTTGATGATACTGATTTGAAATTGCTTATCTGATACTTGTTGGCAGATTGATCTGCCTCCATAGCACTTTCCATAATCTGAATTACAGTAAGGTGCATATCAGGAAAGTAGCAAGAACAAGAGAGCAGATATTCAAAATAAAAGAAAGAATTTTTTCATGGTTCAGGATTAAAAGAATAGCATGGTTTTGTTGGCTTTTTAAAAAATATAAGAGTGCTTGAAAGCTTGCCTTACTCAAGTCCTAGCCCAGAAAAGCAGTTAGACATGAGAGATACACAAATGAGGTCATTTGGAAAAATTCAGGAGATCAAGGCTGGTAAGTAGTAAAAAAAGATATGAAACAAAAAGAAAAACAAAATAGACTGGTAACTGCCTGCCAATCCATGGCCATAAACAAAAATTTTACAATACTGATATAAAGTTTGATTGACCAGATCTAAGATCTATGGAAAATAAATCTGCACTAGCAAACAATAAGGTTAAGATTTTACAGAATTTAGCTGACATAAACAGACATGTTCAGTTCCTGTTATTTTTTTCATTATACTTTTATTTCCACAATCTGATAGACTTGAATAATATAAACTAGAAGTAAAATGGGGTATTTTCAACCAGAAGCATGTAACCCTTTTGCTTTGGCTGTCACAGGACTTTCTGAGTGGGACTTTCCTAAAAAAGAAATAATAAGAATTAAGAATCAGACTATGACTCATCATAAGCTTTCTTTGAAACAAAAACTTTCTTTGAAACAAAATAATCGTCAAGGCAAACTTCATTACTAACAGAGCAGAGTTGCGTTCCTCTCAGTGGACTTAATTCTGTTTATCTCATTAATGACAGCATCCTGTAACCTCAGAGTTGTTTTCAGGGACTCAGTGAATATTAAAACCTTCACTACCAGGTGAAGGGATTGGTGCCAGCAATAACAGCAGAATAAACACATGCTCCTCACCAAAATGTCTTTGAAGATCATATTTCACTGGTTGTTATTCACCCTACTGCTGTACACAAACTGTGCAGAGTGATGACAAACACATCAACTTGGAAAAATCTCTCTAGCCATAAAGCTGTACTCTTCATATGTTTCATAAATATTTCTGCCCTGCCCTGCAAATGTGTTATAACATGAAATTAAATCAGCCTTTTCACCTTCTTTACTGCAAGGATTTCTGATTAGGTATATCGTGGTTGTGGAGGGAGGGAGACAAAAAGAATAAAGAGTAGTCATAAAGGTGCATTTAACTTCTGCTTCTGCAACCACAAGCTTGGAAAAAGCTGTTTCCTCAAACATTACCTTCTTTTTCCATGCAAAATAATACAAATGCAATCACCACTATTTAAAGCAGTGTTCTATTGCGTGATGTCAACCATACCCAAAGTTTCTAAGGTTTGCTAAGTTAAATGTTGATTTTTAAATTTGATCCAACAATATGGGTTTTTACCTATGTAAAAAAAGTCCAGTATTCAGGTGGGTGTGCTATAGTGCAACTTTGCAATAAGAAGAGAAATTAAGTATTCTTACCATATAGTGAATAATACATGTGAATTACAAGATTTCATTTAGTAAAAATTGTTGGAAAATGGGAGGAAAGCATCTAAGAAAGAGACTGATAAGTTTGTAGGAAGTTTTTTAGAACTATTTTTGTGTTTCTTTTAAACAGAATTGTAAGTAAATTAAGTCAAGAAATAAACAGAAATGAAGGAAGGATGTCTTTCTTTCCAAAATGGTAAGTGAAAAGTCAGCTTTCTTTTTCAAAGTTTTCAGCTGTATCTTTTTTGGACTATTTTCTGTTTGATCAATAATACCTGTGTGTCAGAGGGACCACCTGGAAAATAAGTAAAATAAAACTTAAAACTGTTAATGTTATTTGTTAAAAATAGCAAAGCCTGAGCCCATGAACAATGTAGATGCTTCTGCCATGTCTGAAAGCAAATAGCATAAATTTCATACAATTTTCCACCTGAGTAAATTAATCTTTAGGAATGCTATAAAGGTAGAGCACATATCGTTACATTAATGAGTCATCAATAATGCATTTCACAGACCTATATATCATTACGCTGTAAAATGCTTTATGACTTACTGAATATTATATTCTTGCAACAGGAAAAGAGCTAAAATTGCAATAAAATTGATTCTTTGGGTGGAGTGGTCATGAGAAAAGAACAATTTATATTCATAGACTGTGAAAATCTAAGTCTGGTCTACATTACATGGTTTTACATCATCTGATGACATGATTTTGTACCATTGCATTATCTAGAGTTCAAAACTAGAATTGAAAACCATAAAAATACTTATCAGCCCTATAAACATTTATGAACCTGACTTTCAGCAGCTCCAATAGAATTATTTGAGTTTCTATTTTAAGGACTGATGCCTTTAGTAAATTTATTTACTGAGTCCGCTTGTTTCAAAACACTCCACCTCACTGACTTGACACTTTTTCAAGACAGTTTAGCCAACATTAGGATCCTGTATGTGAAATATGAGGTGTGTTTATGGCATTTTGTGCAGAGTTAATCTCACCTATATAAACTTAATTTTACTGTTAAACCTAACCATTAGCTTTATTAGCAATAGATTTCAGTATACGTAAAACATTTAAGAATTGCAATTGGAAGGAATTTATTTGTTTGTATCTTTGTTATAGGGGCCAAACACAAAAGTGTCCTGAAAATGCAGGTAAGTGTGTAATAACAGACAGTCTCTAACTACAAATATTGTTTAAAAATGTTAAAATATTAAGTTAATCCTTGCAGAGCAGAATAAGTGAAACAAAACAAAGCAAAACAAAACAAAAAAGTAAAAGAGTGCATGAAGAAGTAGCAAAATGTTGGTATATTGTACCAACAATGGTAGTAATGGGAGAACAAGTAAGAAAATATTTTTTGAAAGAGAAAAGATGGTGAGGAAAGACAAGAGCAGAGAAATTTACATGATCATTCCCAAACTGCCTTTCTTTAACCCAATATATAGTATCAGTGTTTATATATATATTTGTTCCAACACTTCTGCCCCCACTCCTAGCAGCACCCTACAATAGAGAGGCAAGCTTCCAGATGACTGCCATGCTCTGAATTTTTATGTAAATTATTTTCTTAATAGGCCAAGAGCACTTAAAACTTCTGCAAGCTACCATGCTCCCATATTCCTACTGAAATTAAAAAAACCTTTGATATGAAAGCTATAATAGTACTAAAGAGATAAGAAGTCTGTGCTCATTCTGAAAGCATTCTACTTCAAAGAATATTTAAAACATGAAGAGTAGGACAAACTTGAATTGACAGCAGATATATCATTTCATACAAGGAAAGCTATACTCTTATTTTTGAATGTTATTTGTAGTATTGTTCATGAGATATGAGCTGCACATGAATGCCTGCCTACCTGCCTTTGAAAGGCCTACCTTGTTCCTATGACACAGTATTGTGGTTCAGAATGGATCTAGGATGTGTTGTGTCCTTTTTGTCAATTTGTGTCTTGGTATTTTAAAATTGTACAAGCTAAGAAGCCTGTGGTTATACTTCCTTATGCAGGATACAGTCAAGAAGATGGTGGCTGGTCTTCATTTGTGAGTATCAGATTAACAAAACCTACTGGTTCAACAGATTACCTGTTCTATAAGCTCTATCATTTCTTGTATTTACTACTGTAGACAGCACGGATGGAGTGGGCAATGGCAGGGGGTGTTAGGCTAAGGAAGAAGGGAAGCAGATCACGACTGATAGGAGTAGCTGCATGCACATTTCCTCACTGAGAAAAGGGCCTTTGCCCAGTAATACAAGGCAGAGCTTCTCAACAGCAGACTTGTACCACTCGTTCAAGTAGAAGCTCACAGGCTATGACCAGCTCCCTGCAGAATCTTAGCTGCAGTTTATATTCCTATTTCAAGCTCTTAAAAGAGGTGGCTAGCAAAGGGAAGGTTGCTGTATTAGTCAATGGCAAAATCTTGCCGTTTTGTTCTCTACAAAGCATACTTTTTGAAAAATCCAATTTTTTGAAGCCAGCTGACTGCAAGAATACTTTTTGCCTTTCAGCATAGAAAATGCATTGGTAAATGCCATTAGATGAAGCATACACAACCCAGCTAGCAAAATGAATAAGCTGACTGGTCTGCAGTCTGTGTCTATGAAAATCTCTCATAAACCAGTGCCAATATTTTCTGGAAAAAAATGAATTGAGAGGGATTCTTAAAAACTACTTGCTGCTGTGTTTGCAGGAGATTTGCTACTATTTCAGGAACATGAGAGACAACACTAGCCACCTGTAATGCATCTGGGCTAGCCTGATATGAACTAGTCTGGAACTTTCAGCCAAGATATCAGTGACAAATTAAATATTCATTTTCTTGTAAGTCATGGTAGTTTGTACAGAAGATGTGTGCAGTGACCACTAGCATGTTTTCACTGTGATCTTACTAGGTGTGGTCATAGGATAGGATCAAGACATGTATCATAGACCTCATTGTTTTCTGAAGTGTTTTTGAAGTTGAGTTCAGGTGGTAGAATACATCCTATTAAGTAAGAATGAGTATCAGCAGACAAGAACTGCTGCTCCGATGTTCTTTTAGGAAGGACTGAATTGTTTGCTGGTGCCTTTGTCTGTTATCTAAAACAAAGACATTCAAAATGGTTTTAAAAACTTGATATCCTTCAGGGTAAAAGTATCACAGTGAAAAGCCACAAGGGAATTGCACGGAAGTAGTAACCTGTTATAGCACCCATCTTTTATGTACATTGGTCAGGATGAAGATGATGACTATGAAAGCCCTGATGATGACCAGGAAAAGGAAGATGAGGCTGACTATGAATCACCAACAGAAGAACCTGAGGAAGCAGAACATGACAGTGATGGCTACGAGCCACCTCCATCCAATAATGATGAAGCACACCACAATGTCATATTTCCTGCCAAGTCGCTTGCAAATAACACAGATTATATAGGTAATTACTAAAAATTAAGTGTTAATAATAAAACATAAGTGATGTTTTCACATATTATCAACCACATTTTAAGTGGCTGGTAATGGAATATAGAAGGTTTTACCTTAAAGTGGCACAGACTTAATGCAGGTTGATGTCTTTGTGACTTTTAAAAGCTACTTCAGCTACTTTTCTACTTCAGACAAGCTCTGCTGGATTAATGATAAGCTTCATGTGATGTATGCACTATTTGGCCTGTGATTTGGAATCTGCCTGAAGTTAAAAATATACGCATACTATTTTAGCTTTAGTAAAAAATTGAGAAAAGAAAGATACCAGCTTTCTCTGCTTGACATTTTTTTTTGTGTCTGATTATTCAGTAGCCTGCAGTTGTGGAGTCAAATAACAGGAGTACAAAACACTGCCATTTAGAATGGCTGGTGTTTCACACAGACACTGTACTGCAGGGAATGAAAATAAATAGTGCAAGCCAACAGACAAGAAGATGCAGTCACCACCACCGAAGGGCCAGATGAGCCTCTAACTCTGAAAAGAACATTGATCATGAAGCAGCTGTCCATTACGGACTAAAATAATGCCTTTATGATATCTTAGCTTAAGTACACAATTTATTGCGAGGACTCTTTTTTGTAAAGATCTAATTAGAATAAAACGACCAAACTGTTTGCATAACTGCTTAGTTTGGGATTTTTTTTTTCTTTAGACAGACCTCCAACAGCCAGATCATCACATCAGCCTCCAGTACCACCCCAGCGACCTGGCCCATCCACAGTACCAGCCTCATTTGGGGGAAGAGGTGCTTCTGTATGTTTCTCTCTTGATATTTCATAGAAAATGAAATATTTCATCTATTTCCTTTGCCAGTACCTAAGCAGAAATCCACGTGTAATACTATTGTTATTCAGAGAGTGTATGTAGAGGAAGAATAAAGTTTTTTAGCTGTCAAAATAGCTGAACTCTTAGTTCAGTTAGGGAGTTAGTTCAGTTAGGGAGTTTTTTTTCCATGGAACAATAAAATTTGGTGGGTCAAATATTAAATTGTTTCACATTACTTTGCTGTCTTGTACACTGGAAATTTGTATCAACTTGTGAATGCCTCTCCCATTTAAATTCTTAAAAAATTAAAAATTCTTAAGAATTTAAAAATTTAAATTCTTTAAATAGATTCTTAGTAGATAACACTGTTTCTTTAATGATATTTGTAAAAAAAAAAAGGAAAAAAAAAGAAAAAAAAGAAAAAAGTCTAAATCTTTCCAACTGAATTAAGACTACGTAAAAGTATAAGGGACTGTATAGTGAGAACCCTGATAACATGCATATTTTTTTCCATTATTTTGTCCTTTGAAACCTTTGAAATTGGAAGCTACTGTGCTGTTTACAGCTCGCACTGCAGGTTCAGTGTATGCCAGCACAGATGTACAAGAGACCTAACCATGTATACATGTGAAGGTAGTTTTAGGATGCAGCAGAGGGACCTTTGGTCTGACCGAATGTCATAGTTCATATATATAAAACACACAGGACTCTTTTAAATGTCATGAGTTCTCAAGACTGGTGTCCTAAGTTGCTGCATTATTTATTGGAATAAGAAAGAACATAGGAAGGCATTTGTCTGAAGAAATCTAGGTTTAGATGTCAAAACATCCTCACCATTTTTGCTGCTTCTGACAACCCAATGCTGTTGACCCAGCTCTCACCATAAGGAAGCATAGGCCTTTTTCCCCCTGCCTCACTCAGCATCGATCAGGAACACAGGCTTAGTACATTTCTCAACTTCAAATTTACATCTACTAATTTCAACACCAGATTTCAAAACTAAAAACCTGCTGCACTGATGGGACAAAGCTAGAATAGCATTGTTGAAGCTCCTGTTTCTTTCCTTTGACATACCCATGCCCTCCCCAAAGTGAACATCCCACTAAAACATTCCCTGTGAGACTAAACAGAGGTAATTCTGCATCTGACAAAAAAGCATGTATGTAGGTCATTTTTCAGGAGCATTAATGACTCCTTCCTATCCTTCCTATGTTGTGCAGAGACCTATTCTTTGTGCTGCATCAGACGCAAAGATTGGCGGATGCGGTGTGGTGGGTTTAATACACTAAAATTAAAATAGAAAGGAGACAGAGACTTTAACCACGTGTAAAATATTTGTTTTAGCTGCCACCTTATCCTCCTCTACCAAGCAACAACGACTTGACTAGAGACAGAAATATCAAGCCATCAAAACGTAAGTACAGCTGTTTTTCTCTTTGTAAAGCTTTTTCCATGGGCTACATAGCACCTCACTGTTGCCTGCATCTCCTCTGTTCCACCTTCTTGTACTATTTAGTCAGAAGACTCATTTGTTATACTCAGAAGTAAAACCAATTCATGGCTATGCAAAATAAAGCTATATTGACCTGTGCCAGCACACTGTCTTACACAGTTACTGTGTTTAGCCCCAGCTCCTTCTATAGACAGAAGCACGAAACCCCCACTGGATCGCCTTGCTCCACCATTTGAAAGAGAAAGCCCAGTATCAGGTCAGTATTTGCTTATGGTAATAGCAGTGGCTTTTCTTTTTTTTTTTTTTTAATTCAAAATTATCAGATTGAATATCATTCATGCAAAAGAGCAACGCTCAAACAAATGTACCCTAATCCAGTCATGAACAAAGTGATCTGTTTAGGAATAAATAATGTGAGCAGTACTTACAAAGTAAGAGAAATCGTATCTAGAAAGTAGCTCAGGACTAGCTGAACAGAAAGACATTATGAGATCCCTGTGCAAAAAAACAAACAAACAAAAAAAAACAAAACAAAAAAAAAGCATTTAATACAAAATTTAAGTAAACGAACAAAGGTATATTTAGCAGGTTAAAAGAGGAAACAACTTTGCATACAAAGCTAAGGAACTCTGTATACACTATTATATGTAATTTGTTACCCAGACTTAAAAGAATGCTGAGAACTGAAAAAACGCAGAAAAAGAATGGCATTTGTTTCATACCTGAAAACCGTATTTTACAAAGAATCTAAAAGACTACTCTATGATTTTTATTTATTATCTAAACTCGTTTATTTGCTACATACTGGCACAGAAGTATCAAGTAATTCAAAGCTGAATCACAGAAAAATATTTTTGTAAAATGTGCCACTTTGAAAATTTTTCCTTTAATAAGAGATTTTTCCTTTAATAAGAGATATTGCCATTTTGCCATCCCTTATAAAGCCAAAATCTATTTCTGGCTTACATCTCAGGAGGCCTACAGCTTCAATCTGCAAAATTTACTTTCAGTAATATTCAAAACTGTTTCACAGAAAGTTTAATTATCTGCATTACATTTTTTCTAAACATAAGCTGTTACTTTTTCAGGGAGGAAGCCAGGCTATCCTGAAAAGGTAAGGCCTTTTTAGGTTGGTGCTTATAGATGTTTTTCACCTGTTTTGATACCCTTAGCTCTTAACTCTTAACTATTCCTTGTTGTTTTACAGCCTCTGACTCCACAGCTAAGGTAAGAGTTCTGCCTCTTGAAATGAGACTCTGGATGCCAACATTAGTCAGTTATTTCACATTAAGTAACTTTTGGCCTTTATTTTATCATCTTGCTCCTGCTTTAGATCCCTGGGAGAACAGCTAGCAATGATGCCAAAACCTCCTGTCCCACCAAGCGATAGATATGAAAGAGGCAATCCATCTCCTCTAAGGAAACAAACCCCTGTAAAGTAAGAGTTCATTTAATTGAAATTTCATAAAAGTATAAATCAAATTTAACAAAAATATGGATAAGCAACATGGGATAGTATAATTTACTGCTACTGCATGCCAGCAGTGTCTGCAGACATCAAAGTTTTGTTTCAACAATATGTACGGAATGTGCTGTATGCTACAGAAAAGTATGAATGTGGTAAAAGCTATCTCTCAAGTCCTATCTCAAACAGCCATTACATACAGCATGGCTCACTTCCTGGTGGCACAAAGAAACATATGATCCGTGTTCTTTCCACCAGATCAAGTTCTTGCTCTAGGAAACATTCTTTTTATGAATCCCATAGCTATTCTGTGTAGGACATTAGAAAAAGAAAGGCTTACTTTCCTATTACTGATTTTACTAGTCTGCAAAACTCATAGCAAATAGCATTCTATAGGATAAATAAGTATTTCTCTAGCATTTTCTAAATAACTTATGGGCTTAATAGTGTGACCGATTTTAAAACAAAATAAGAAAGTAATTGAGATCTGCTAGTCAGCCAAGATAATTTGTCAGAGAAACAGACTGGAAAGCTCATCACGTGTTCCAGCAGTGTTGCTGAGTTTCAAACTTGAAGTCTAATGTTTCATCAGTGTAGGAACTTGTTTTAACTGTTAATCTTATGATAAATTACTCAGAATTTTGCTTGTTCATATAATCAAGATTGGCTAAGGACTAGTATACCATCTTACATTATGGCTGAAAATCAGAATTCTAGATACTTTTATGAGGAGAAAAAAATGCTTCTGTAGTTACATGGGTCTGTAGAATTTACTAAAAACTCATGTCTCAGTTGAAAATATAGCCTAATGCACACCAAATGAATACATAATATTCCATCTATGATTAATGTTTTGTTTTCTCTCTTTCATTTCAGGCAGGGTTGGCCACAACAAAAAAGACCTGAAGTAAGTATAGTCTCAAAGCAAACGTGTAAAGGTATAGGTACTACAATAAAATGAAATATCTGTATAAACTAATAATTCTGGAAAAGGTAAACGTGTTTCTTTATGACTTGTGGTGAACGCTGATGGATCTTTCATTGCACACAGTTTCTGTTTAATAATTTCCTCTATTTCAAGCTCAGTTTATTCCCCAAGTACTTTATCTTAGATAACAGGAAGATTAAGGCCAGCATTTTTCTTATGACACAGGACAGGTGATTTTGCTTACATCAGGTTTGAGTTTTTGATTTGGAATTTTTAAAAAATGGTTATTTTTTTATTTAGCTTATGCTGACCTAAGAATTCCATTTTCTGGTAACTCTGAGAACCTATACTTACCTAAGCAATGAGGAAAGTTTACATATGCTCAGAGTATCTTACTACATTGGGTCAAGATCTAGTGTGGTAGAGCTACCTCACTGCTCATTTGTAAATAATAGCTGCACCTTAACACAAGAACTGTAAAAGTTATTTGGTGTTACATGAAGATAGAAACCCCAGCATTTTAGATGAAAATCACAGTCTAGATACTAGATTCTAAGTATGCTCAAAATTCACCAACTTCCAGGTCTTTGTTTTGTAAAAGATAAATATTCCTAAGAACTCTGCTATAAGTTGCTAACATTTGTTTTCTCTTGGTTCCCCAGGAAGAAGAAGATGGTAAGTATTTCCGCTGTGACTTTAAAAACTTGACGTTTTTCTTTCTGTTAGTGCTACAAAAAAAGTTTCCAGAGTTCTTTCTTTAGAGCCATTTCAAAAAGTTAGGTGGTGTCTTGACAGGGTGTAGAATGCTTACAATGTACCTTGTGCAAATTTATATAGCAGAGCCACAAAACACAGGAAATCAATAGCTAATAGCTTGCTCCAGTCAGTCGGTTACAAGACAGCAGGATTTCTTACTTTGAAACACATTATATTTTAAAGACTTGCAATCTGCACACAGCATCAAACAGCAACACGTTTTCAGTTTTCAACAGAATGTTCAGTCAAACCCTGCTAGTAATAGTCTTCTGTGTAATGGTACTCTAAGAAACAGAAGCAGAACTTGTTTCATGTAATAGTAGTATTTATAAATTACTTCATAAAGCTGGTTCGTAAAGTAAAGTTTGTAAGGTGACTTCGTAACAGAAGCATAACATTTGGACAAGTCTGTACAACCTACTGTTGCCTCTAAGACTCCATAACGAATAGGGTGCAGAGCACAGTTAACCTGTTCCCCTTTTACCAATAGTTAAGGTCTGAGGACACTGTAAAAAAAAAGTTTTAATTTTATGCTGTTGTTTATGATTACATGCGAGAAATCTCACAAAGGCATGAAGTTTAAAAAGGTAAGCTCAAATCCACTATTCAGAAGCAGTGTAACAGAGAGGACACTGTCACACATCACCTTCAGCTTTATTGCAGTTAAGGTGTCTGAACTGTAGCTTGTCCAAAACAGAACTTATAAAATCTAAATGCTCAAGTCTACTCCAATTTATTATTAATTTAATTTTAAGCTCTCAGTTGACCATATGAGGTTATAATCTATAACTTACATATCAAAGAATTTTTAAAAAACATTTTCCTCCATTATATTTATCTAATTAGACGGCAGTAACGTGACAGGACTTCTTTATTCTAACTCATTTAAGAATGTCTTGGATAAGTTTTAAGTTTTCTTCCCCTCCTCTCCACAGCTGCACCCCAAAGAGCAGTGCCACAGCTAGCTTTGCCCCCATACAGCTCCAATACGTTCCCATCAAAATCTATCAAGCCTCCACCTAAGCCAGGATCCAACAGTATGCCTGGTGCAGAAAGGTTTGTTTCACTCGTTGTATCATTTCTTTTGAATTTTAATCTTTTATATATATATATATGGCTACAGGGTGCTATGGGGAATACAAGGTAATTACTTTTAAGAAATTATTTTTCAAGCTATACCCTTGCCTCAACCACATGGTAATTTTTGTTCCTACTATCAAGGATAATCCTTAATAGAACTGAAGTTCTATATTCAGTGAAACAGTGTATATCAGACAACCAAGAAAAAATGCACATTCTCAGTTTCATTTCAAGGAATATTTCAGGGCCTACATGGTAGAATACTTCCATTTGGAAGACATCACTCCTGCTGCCTGCAGGATCCGTAAGCATGACAAGCCTTTTTGGGAAGGCACCATCTTTTCCTACAAAACTATGCATCTTGTAGGTCAAAGAGATCCTTCTTTAAAAGCATTTTGCACACTCTAGGAGCTTAAGTGTTAGAGCTACAACTAATAAAACTAAAAAAACCCCACAACCTTAGTTGTCTAGAGTTTAATATCTGAAAGAATTTCACCATCCTTTTATTAAAGGTTAGTTTAATGGTTAATTCTTATTTAAAAGTATGAACCTTGCTTCAAATATGACTTTTTCTAGCTTCAACTTCCAAATATTAGATTGTTATGTATGTCTTCCTTTCCTAGATTGAAGTTCCCTTAATTAAATTTTGATTTCTGATGTAGTGTGCAACAGACTTAGCCTTTGATCAGTGAGAGTGGGCTCCTTGAGTCTAAGTGTGAAGTACATACTCTAATCTCTGTATTTTTGTAATGGTTCTTTGGTCAATCCCTCCCATTTACCAACATCCTCTGGAACTGCTGACACACAAGTAGAAATAATATTGCAGTAGCAACAGCAAGGTCATATGAACTGTTTCTATGACAAACACTTCTGCTTATATTCAAACAGCATTGTGAAATTTTCTATAGCAGAAGCTTGCATTATGCTGATTCTCTTGCATGAATCACAAATCATGACAGGGTGCCCCCATTCTGCTGGTATAATTAACATATTAATCCCAGAGCTTTTTGTACAGTTCACGTAAGCAGAACAGTAATATGGTTTTAAAGGAAAAGAGTACAGGCAATTTGTTCCCAGTTAGATGAAGAAATTAAAAATAAAAAGAAAGAACTTCTGGATCATAAAAAAGGCCATAAAAAGAAATTGTTGATTTTCCAACAAAAAGCAGAAAATGAAGCAGAAGAAGGAAAGTAAACCAAGCATTGGCACATGAAGTATTATGGTGCTGTGGGTATGAGCTCAGTGCCACTGTCAGCTTATATCTTACAGAATCACAGAGAGGCTGGAAAGGATCTCTGCAGTTATCTGGTCCAATGACCCTGGTCAAGCAGGGCAACACAGAGCTGGTTGCCCAGGACCATGCCCAGACAGTTTCTGAATATCTCCAAAGAGGAAGACTTCACAAGCTCTTTGGACAACTTATTCCAGTGCCCAGTCACCCTCACAATAAAGAAGTGTTTCCTTATGTTCAGACGGAACCTCATGTGTTTTAGTTCATGCCCATTGCCTCTTGTCCTGTCTCTGGGCACCACTGAAAAGACCCTGGCTCTGTCCTCTTTGCATCCTCCCTTTAGGTATTTCTATACATTGAGAAGATCCCCCTTGAGCCTTCTCTTTTGTAGACAAAACAGTCACAGTCCCAGTTCTCTCAGCCTTTCCTCACAAGTGAGATGCTCCAGTCCCTTATCATGCTAGTGGCCTTTCACTGGACTCTCCAGTAGCTCCATATCCACAGTTGCAACATTAATGAGAAACTGCATTTTCTCAACAATGTTAAAAAAGCCTCAAGTAAAATGACACTGTAAGTGGAACTCCAAAGAAAGAAACATCTAGCAAGCTGTTGACTGTGCTTCCTGCTTTAGGGGAATAATGGAGCCAATCCCTCTGAAAACTCAACAAGCTGAAGTAGTTTTCTGCATTGATCCTGACACAGAAGTCTTGATGGCCCATTTCTAATTCTGTCTACCTCGTTCCCAGATACTGAGCTCCAAGTAAATTTAATGGTGGGTCTACTTACATAAAAGGAAGGAAAGAAAAAAGAAAACAAGGAAGAGAAGGCTGTCCTCATCCTTCATAGTTTTCAAGAGGATGTCACATTCTGTAAAACAGGCTCACAATCCAGATCAGTATCTCACAGCATAGAAATGTTGTACAGCAATGTCATATCGTACTGACTAGTTTTTGTTGTTGTTGTTTCTAAAACAGTGCTAGAAGTCTGTCTGCAAGTGGCTCACTACCACCTCGCTTCCCTCTAGGTTTGTATCCTGCACTCCTGGATTTTATGTACAATGACTGAAGGTTGCAAGGCAGTTTCAGTGCATTAGTCTGAATCTGGGATGATGTTCTCCCATGAAGTTTGGGCTTAACAATCTAGTTAAACCATTGCCAAACTTCACATAAGTACCTTTTTCAATATAACTAACACTATTGAAAGCCAAATAATGCTGCCTGTAAATCACTGTAGTATACTAATAGTCTTTAAAAGGGGAGATAACACTTTCCGTGTGAAATATGCTGCATATTTACCTTGTAACAGTAAGTCAAAAATAAAGGAAGCTTAGAAATCAATTGCTTTGCAAATTAATTTTTGCATATGGTAATACCTTCCAATGTCTTACAGTGACATTTTTTAGTTTCTACTTGTTAAGAAGGCAAGGAATCTAAGGAGACAATATTAATTCTGTCTCTAGAGAAATAGGAGATGCTCTTAACTGAGTAATTGTGGCATAGAAGCTAAAAAGATGCAACCTCTGTTTCAAGTTCATCTGATTTTAAGGTACCACGAACTACGAGAGTTCATTTAGAGTCCCTGTGCACCAAGGATGAATTTATGTAAGGAACTTGGTTTTCATACATTAGCCTAAATCTGATTTCAAATCAATTCAAGACGTCTCAGTATCACAGAGATACAAGTTCTTCTTGTCTTACAAAATCAAGACTCTATACCATATACCAGTATGCATTTCCAGATGAAATTATTTCCTGATTTCAATACTTTTCCTATTCTTATATTACAACTTCAAAGGCAACAACAGCAGATCTCCTTCAAGAGGCACAGCTGATGCAAGACCTCCGTTGCCCATTCCTAGCAGACAGACTGCTCACCAGACAAACACAGAGGAAGATGAGGTACAAAAACATCACAAGTATTAACCGTAACTGCTAAATACAGCAAACATTCTGATTTCAGAGACAATTATTTTCAAAGTTGTTTTTCTAGTTAGTAGCCATTGTCAGGATGTTAGTATGTGCTTTCAGTTTCCTTTTCTGTGTCAAGATTTAGTGCCTTTCTTTTGTCTCTACCAAGAAAAACAATAGCAAAAAAACAGTAGAACAAAATAAGAGAAACACTTGTTTGCTGGATTACTTGTTTTGCACAATTGCCTTCAAGTAGCATTACATGTTCAGTTCTCTTTCCACAAAACCTTGGTGAGTAGAGAATTCATACCCTTTAAGTGCACTTTTTTTTCACATTTCTTTAAATATGGCAAGTTTAGAGCAAACCACTCCTGGTGAGGCCATGTATGGTTGCCCAGCACTGTTATGTTCACAGGAAGTCTGCATTATTGTCTCAGATGATCGTTTTTAAAGAGAGACAAGAGGGAGAGAAAGACAGAGACAGAGAAACAAACACAAAGGATGTTAGTGTTCCAGGCAGACAAAAGAGAAAATGTCATTTCTAGTGGAAGGTGTCCCTGCCCATGCCAGAGTGGTTGTAACTAGATGATCTTTAAGATCCCTTCCAACACAAACCACTCTATGATTCCATGATTTAAAATCTCATTTTTACTGAAAATACCTGCAAATATCAGTTTTACTACCTTACTTGCAGATATATAACAGGTAGGTCTGTAATACTTTCATAATTTTCAAAGTGATTAAATCACTTTAAAATCTTTCAGTGCCACTTACCATACACTAATATGTGCTAGTATGATCCCTGAAGCTCATACTTTCAGATATTCTGCACATAAACTCAAATATCCCTCACATTCAAATTTCTCTCTACTTATTAGTATGTTGTTAACATCATAAGCTAGTTCATCGATAACTGACTTTCTCCTTTATCCTCTCCCACAAAAAATATAGGATTCATTAAATGATGAATGGTACGTTGCTTATATCAGCCGGACAGAAGCAGAAGCAGCTCTTCGGAAAATAAACAAGGTACTCTTTAAACTGTTGAGGATTCTCAGTCCTTGCAGTCATATAGGAAGAATGTAGGTAAATTGCACAGTAAGGTTACAGCTCCAATATAGATATTTAAGTGGAGGGTTCATCTTGCATATCTTTACCCATATAAAAGTTAGGCATCTAGATTAAACCAGTGATGAAGGCTGTCGTTTTTCACTGCCCAAGAGAACAAGTTTCACACCTCCAGAGAACAGTTTCATCTTGCCTATGTTAGGAGGAATGACTTGTTCTCTGGAAATACTTCTTTGTCATCAGTGGGGAGTTCGTCACAAATTCCAAGTTTTAGCTTGAAATAGATGAGATGAATCCTACCCTTTTCTAGGCCATGTTTACCAGCAAAATGAAGTACAGATTCAAACAAGTGAAACCCAGGCTTAACTGTGCGTGTGGAGATAAACCAAATTGTATCCCATCCATCACTGTGGGAAATCTCTTTAATCTGTGATGCCTCACAGCACATGCAATGCGCTGAAGTTGCCATGTACAGCATTTCAATAACTTGTACTAAGGTCTAGCTTATGAGACCACATCCAGTGCCTTTCAGACAGGGTGTTTTAATGGAAGATTTTTTTAAATCTGAAATGAAGAAAAGCAGAGGGGGAGAGAGAAAGAGAAAATACCACTGTCTCTATCAAAATGACACAGACACAATCATTATTTTAGGCTGCCCGTAAACAGATCACAGAGGAATCTTGATTGGAACTTACCAGGAATTAAATTATCTTCTGGTTGAAGCGGAATTTGGCCTTTGATATTTTACCTCCTCCTTTAATGGCATCTCTCCCTCATATGACACCAGCCCTCTCTTCCCTAAAAATGTGCATTTTTATCAGACAGGGAATATTTTAAATAGCAGATTGAAAGGTACAACATTTGAGAAATGACCTAAATGTTTTTCCTTATTAATAGTGCAGTTTCTCTTATGAGGGAGAAAGAAAAAAGCAGATTTCAGAAAGAAAAGTTACTTAAAAGAATGAGTGATCTACATAAGGTTGTTGTGCAGATCAAAACCAGAAGTGGCATTTATTTGTCATCTTTCATTTTTTCATCTTTCAGGATGGAACCTTCTTGGTAAGAGACAGTTCAAGAAAAACTTCTACTCATCCATATGTACTGATGGTGTTGTACAGAAATAAAGTATACAACATCCAGATTCGTTACCAGGAGCAAAATCAGATATATTTGCTAGGAACCGGCTTAAAAGGAAAAGAGGTACTGTGTGTTTTTTCATACTACCTCCCTTCATCTTCAAGTACCTCCTGTCTCATTCCGTAAGTGTCAGGCTACTTAATCTGCCAGCTGTTTTACTCCAGTGGAATTCTGCTTATTGTCTTAGAGTTATTCCTACAATTATGTTACTTCTGAAAGGAAAATCAGATTCTCCTGTTTGCAGTCATGGATTGAATTGATAGCCTTAGAGTACAGCTATTAGAAATCAATATAATTGGTTAGGGAGTGTTTGTTCACCACTAAGACACCAGATAAGAGAAATATACCACTGAGAGCAAATCCGTATCTGCCAACTTTACCACTTTGCTTACAGACAGCTAGCTAGCTTACTTCCTGTAGTACTGCATTGGATTTGCTGGCGTCAGACAGACTGGTCATCACATGTACTAACTGAGTCTAAACTCTCTGAATTTATGAGTCAAGTTCATCACATAAAACAGAATACAACACCGCATATTAAACATGCCAAATCTGCATAAATCCATTATACAACACATCTTCAGTAGATCATACACATACTAGATGAACAGTTACAGAGCTACAGATTAGGACAGGAAGGAAAACAGCTGATCTGACAATATTTACTGGACCTCATAAGACAGCTCAATATTTAAAGTTAAAAAAAAGTTTACTAAAAATACTTAAAAAAAAAAGTTTACTAAATTGAGTTTACTAATTAGTAGAATTCTGTCACTTTTTCCATTGCCTTCTTATTTTTCCATCCCACAGGATTTTTCATCTGTAGCAGATATCATTGATTACTTCCAAAGAACACCTCTTCTTCTAATTGACGGAAAAGACAGGGGTTCAAGAAACCAGTGCATGTTAACATATGCTGCAGGACATATTTAAATGCGACCCTAATGAAGATCACATATAGGATCAAAGTCTACTGAAGTCTGTAAACCTAAGGATACTTCCTTTTTCAGTGAACTAAAATCATGAAGAAGTCATTAAAAATACTTTTAATTTTAATGAAAAAAGACAATGTTGTTATTTTTAAGTCATGCTTTAAATGTAGTACTCTATAACCTGATTTTCCTACAGTGTATTTATTACTTTCCAGTAATCAAACAGTAAACGAGAATTCTTTACGCGAGGAAAACTATCTTCCAACTAATGTGTATCTTCTTGAAATGATTTCAACACCACATTAGATGACCCAGGAAAGATACACCAATACAGGTCTCTGCTTTCATAGAAGAAAAAAATTGTAACCTATTTTTCAGATCAGAACTGCAGCAGCAACTATATTATTTAAAGTGCTATGGAATAGAACCAAAACAAACTTGAGTAGTAAAACAAAAGCAATAAAAGCTTAATTTTTTTTTTTCTGCAATCCACTTCCCAATAAATCTAACTATGGGCATTTCTGTAAAAAGACTGGGACTCCAACCTGCACCCTAAAGACACCTATCTTTCAGCAACACACAAAAACTCCTGGGTATTTAGCTGCCTGTCAAGATCTGTGTCTGTGTTATTCAGCTATAAAACTGTCTTTGTTCACAGTTTCCTAGAAAAATAAAATATCTACAGATAACATCTTTGGCCTGTCATACCTCTGATGATTCACAGATGCCATATCTTAGCCCACAAATTGGAAGTACCTCCCAGGATCCAACCTCACTCAGTAACAAGCTTTTCTCCATCAGCACAGACATCTCTTTAACTGCATCCCTCTGACACTAAAATAAGCCACCATTCTTTTATAGGAGACACATCAACAAGATTATCATCATGTGATTCTTAATTGGAAGACCACACCCAAATCTCTCAGGAAGCAGACAGATATAATTTGGATATACTTGATTCCTCTTATATGATTGCTCTCTGTTTTTACCATGTTTTTTCAAGAAAAACAATAACATTTTCAGTTCTAAAATACAAGCTGCAACTGTAGACCACGGAAGAATACTATATCAAGAGTTTTTTTCCCTTT
The DNA here is from genome assembly GCA_013399115.1 of Anseranas semipalmata. NCBI lineage: Eukaryota > Metazoa > Chordata > Aves > Anseriformes > Anseranatidae > Anseranas > Anseranas semipalmata. The sequence goes on from VXAA01001421.1 coordinate 543,400, forward strand.
CCTTTGTTAAGTGGGATTTATCCAATTGTTTGCCCAGGTTTTTTAGGAACTTCCGTGTTCTGACAAGATCTTGGTTTGAGAATTACTTTGGATATTGTCACACATTTTCTCCTCTACAGCCATTTGTGTGTTGAACCACAATTCAAGGGAGAATATCCACCATGTAATTTATATAGCTTCTCAGATAAGAAAATCAGATTTCATAAACAGTTTTACAACTTTACATATATATGTTGTAAATGTTATTTTTATTTCCAATATATTTGGCTAGGAGCTGGAATTCAAACTTAGAGAGGAAAAAAAAAAAAATCTCTTCAGCTGACAAAGCCTGTCTCTATCACCATATTTTTTAAAAAGCCTGCTATTAGTCTTGTGAAAGAAAAGTCAGTTTTAATATGTCTTTCCAAATATGCTAAAATTAAGAACAATCCCACAATATTACCACTGACTGTGTGAGCTGGAGGTTGTAATTTTATTCTATTACATTGCCTTGAAAATTCTGACAACCCAGAAACGACTCCTATAGAATTGTTTTATTTGTTTTAAATCACCTCCTTATAGAAAGAGCAATAAAATGTAAACCAACAAAACAAATTATAAATCTGCATACTCTTTTTTTCAGCAAAGTAAATCTAGATTTGATTATTCAGATAAACATATTTTGTATGATTAAAAACATACCTCAACATTCAAACATTTTCACAACTAAAGTATGATTGAATATGAATTCTAATGAAATGTATGAATATACTGGCTACTCAAACTTTGGGCTGAGAGGACTTCAGGGTAGGGTATTTACAATACTAACTTGTTTTCTTTTGTAGCTATCTGCATTAGAAATTCACTACAGAAACTAGGATCAAAGTACTACTGGTTTTCCAGAAGAAATCTGCTCTGTGGCCTCCTTCCTCAGCAACAGTTTTAGAATAAGGAAGGCAGATCAAACGACGAGTTGCAGTTCCTCTTCTACTCTTTATCATTTCTTAAGCCATTTCCCTGAACACAACTGAGATAAGAGCAAAGACTCGACTTTAAAAAGTAATTTTAAATCTTTTGTTACTGTTCCAGTATGTCTTTGTTTAAAAGGACACAACCATATGTGAAAAACTTCACACCCAATTTCCTGACCTTTCTAGTTAATTATGCCACTCCTTCCAGACCCAGTATGCTTAATTTGAGAAATTTGGGTTAAAAATATCTCTCAAAAACTACTTATAAAATTTTTTCCGTTCAACATTTCCAGTTTAATCTAAAAACATTCTAAGCGCGGGAAACCATACTGTCATTTTACAGCTCAAACTGAATCACTATTAATAGAAGACAATGTATGAAAATGGATGGTATTACTTAATCCATCAAACTCCAAGTTTTTTCTTCAGCTTCTCTTAAATCTTTGGCCTTCATGGGATGGTTGAAATTCAAAATAAGGTCACAAAGCAGTAGCTGGCTTTCCACTGAAAGACAAAGAGCAATGTAATATCATTGCATTTATTGAATGGTAGATGCTAAGTGACCAGCAATTTAATCCAGCACTTTTTGAAGTGTACATCTGTCAGCTCTTTCAAAAATGTGAAGGATTGCCTTGTTTGGTTTACTTCAAAGCAGTTAAATAAAGTTTAGCATTAGCATATTTGCAGTATTTTCATTATCAGTCTATTATTGTCCCTGAAAAGGAATGCATTCGATTACCTAATAGATTTTTTCCATGCTTAGCTAACATAATTCCATTTCTATGTAATTGCTGTTTCATTACTACTTCAAAACAAAACAACTGTATTTTTCATTAGATTAAAAAAACAATTACAAGCCATTCGCAACCACACTTTCTAAAACAATGCCTTCAACAGCTTTCTGTATAGCTGGATGTTAACTCAGAATTACCGTTTAGTTTCTTCAGCTCATTGGACATTTTGTCAACATTTTTAATTGCAGCTTCGAGGTTAAACTGCTGATCAGCTGCATCATTTTTGAACACCTGTATGAAATAGAAACAAAACATATTAAAGGCAAATATTAAAAAAAAAAAAAACAAATATTAAAGGCAAATACTAAACAATCAAGCTTTTTGTTTTGTTCCAAATTGCTTTTTTCTTTTTTTTTTAAACAAACAAATGCAATGAAATAAATCATATCTAAAATTTCCTCTCCTCATCAGTATTTTGGTTTTACATTTTTGTTTTCGACCCCACTATTCCTACAAAATGTACACTGAAAGCTAATCCTCAGGTAATATTTAGTCAACCACGAGATGGAGCTATTGTGAAGTTAACATGCATGAAAGAAATTAAGGCTGAATTAGCACTGAATATTAATGAATGTGTTAATACTTGCACATGAACATTTATGTCTGTATGTGTAATTGTTTTATAATCAACATCTCAGTGCTTATTTTGGAGAAATTTCCTTTCCTATAACACATAATTAAAAAAAAAAAGCAAAAGTCTAGAGACAATTAAGACTAGAAACCATTAGGAATGAAGTATAATTTAAATTTTGAAATGTATACTATATTCTGCAAAGACTTAAATTCTTTTTTCTATTTTTTTTAAGAATAATACTAAAGAAAATTGCATACATAATCTTTTTTTTCTGGCATAATTATCAACTCTATTATTCAGAAATTCTAAAAAAAATGATCTGGAAAAACTCTGGGTGATTCATGAATAATGCTCACTATGTAGAACACCTGGACACATTGAGAAGTATGACAAAAACAGGAACATGCATTTGACATAGATTCTTTTTCCAAGTCTCTCTTCCCTTCAGATAACTTACCTTTGCAGTAAGGTCATCAGTCTGGGCCAAGGATCCTAAAAAGTCAAAACACGATTTATTATGGATTTATATACATAATGTGTGTGTGTGTGTGTGTGTATGTATCTATCACATATCAAATATATAATAACATTTGATGAAAAATAATGATTAGACTTTTTATTAGTGTCATTTGAAAGTAGAGTCTAATGGGTCAAGTGGTTTTATTTCTTATTGAGGAAATCTTTTTTTGTTTAAATCTTGGATTTTTTATATTTATGTTACTTTATTTTAGAGATAATGTTTCAGATTTTTTTTTTAGGAGTTATCCATAGAGCTACAAATAGTGAATGAGCATATTTGTAACAGTGATGAAAAATTCCACAAACAGAATTCTAAAATATTGTCTTTGATTCAAAACTTTATCAAAAATCTAAAAAGGCATTACAAACAGTTTCTATTATGAATTTAAGAAAGGAAAATCTAAAGCACAAGCAAAAGTTAAATATCTGCTTGTCAGTAACAGAGGTCAGATTAAATACCAGATCCCTGGACTTTTTCTTCTCCCATTCTCTCCGCTCTTCTCTCTCCAGACATTAGGAAACACTCGAGCAAGTTTCACTGTATTATATCACTGGGAAGCTGTTCCAACACTGAGGAAACAACAACAACAAAAAGCTTATTTTACCTTAATACCTTGTGTGTTCAGAAAGAGTGCAACAAAAGGAAAAGAACCCTGTTCTTAGCTAAAATGGCAGCCAGAAAAGAGCGTGCCCCTTTTTTAACCCCCCACAGAAACATCCCTTAGTGAGAGCAAAGCCCTTTGCAGAGCTGGCAAGCATGAAGCATCTCCCCACAGGAGCCTCATGCCCATATGGGCCACCCTGAAATGTGCGATGAGGGGGCCTCCCAAGAACTCAGGATTTCCCTGTCAGCAGAGGCTGCCCTAAACAAGCAGAAGCACAGGAGGGGCCTGGCTTCCTCACAGGAAGGTGAAAGGAGAGAAGTACAGTGATGGCATCTCCCTCATTGAGAGGCTGCAGGAGGGGCCAGGGTGCCAGCACCTTCCTGTTCCTGCGGTGCCTCACCAGCAGGTTTGTGGTCTCCAGACCACCCCCTTGTTGAAGCCTCACACCTCCCAGGGTGCTGCAGCTGGAGGCCCCACCTCCAGGTGGAGGTTGCTGGCCTGGTTTGTGTTCTCTTGAAGGCCTGGGTGGCAGCACCAAACACCCCTTTCCCTCAGCACGCACGCTGCAGGTGCTCGCTGCAAAACTCCCCACCTACCAGACACCCCGGGGTGATTTTCACAGAATCACAGAATCGTTCAGGTTGGAAGAGACCTCCAAGATCACCTAGTCCAACCTCTGACCTAACTCTAACAAGGCCCACACTAAACCATATCTCTAAGCTCAACATCTAAACGTCTTTTAAAGACCTCCAGGGATGGTGACTCAACCACTTCCCTGGGCAGCCCATTCCAATGCCTAACTACCCTTTCGGTAAAGAAGTTTTTCCTAATATTCAACCTTTTTTGCTCTTCCTCCCCTGCCGCCATGAAGGCGAGCAGGGCAGTCCCCAAGGAAACCATAGCCTGGCTGACCCCCAGCACTGCGCAGGCAGGTGCCCAAAGGCAGACAGCGACACGGCCCTTTCCACCAAAGGCAAGGAGCCTGCCATTACCATGGCCTGGCTGGACCATGCCTTCCTCCCAGGGCACAGAGGGGCGAGCTGGGTGCTCCGTGCGGCCATGGGAGGCTGTGATCCCTGGGGCGCTGCCAGCGGCTCCCTGGCCGGGGGGAAGGCAGCAGCGCCCACACAGGCAGGAGGGAGCTCAACCGCCCTGCGCACAGGCAGCCCTTGCGCTTCGCTGCCTTCTGCTTTGCTCAGCAAGGAAAGCCCCATCAAGTGTCCCTCTTGCAGCACATGAAATGCTGGTAGGTTGCAGCTCCCTGTAGGATTTGTGATTTTAGGAGTATAAGGTAAAAGCTGACCACAGGTGGTGCAAGAGCTGAAGAAGAAACGGGAAAGAGAGGACTGAGGTGGCACGGAGAGCGGTGAATGGTGATTTCCTGTCGTCTTTGTGGCCCTGGCTGTGGAGCGCTGAATCTTATTGCATGTTGCAGCAACTCGGTTATAAGCAGTCAGTTTCTTTTTGTCATCAACTCTAATTCAGATGGACTAAGAATAATTTGTTGGGAGTGAAGATCAAATAATGAGCCTAACTTCAAGGAGGACAAGAAAGGCACTTTGCTATACCAGTTTATCAATTTAGACTATAACAAATGATCACTGCCCTTAGAGGTATGAATCTGACTTCAGTTGAAATCAACAAAAACTGCTAAAAAGTGACCAGGAGTTGGGAACTGTTCATTTCTTCCTCAGTCTGTGCCCTGTAATACATAAAGCCAGGGACACCAGGCAAGGGAATGGCCGTCAGCACTTTCATTTAATTTAGTGCAACCACTTTTCCTGCTGCTCAGTGTCCGGATTGTATTTGAGACCTCCTGTCTGGCACCGCGGGAGGAGGGTGGCTGGTACCTCAGAGGAGAGTGGAATTGCTTGGATATGCAGTAGAGGACAGATGGACAGAGACAGCAGCTGCCTGCTGTTTACTCACTCTTCCACTCTCTGTCTCTTTAAATGTTCTTTAAAATAAAGCATTCAAAATGTATTGTTTTGTGACAGCAGGTGAAGCTAAAATGAAATTCAGAACAGCACTCGCTGTTAAGGAGCAATTAAACTATGATTCAAAGAGAAAACATGATATGCTGCTTAGATTGTGGGGCTTTCTGCAGATGAGAAATGCAGAGCAGGAAACACTTTACACCTGCACTAATTCCTGTACTGCAATCTTTCAGCTTACAAGGTCTTGCAGAGACCCCAGTGCAAACAAGTTAGCTGTACACCTCTAAGGAAGAAGTCCTCTGTGGTTTGCAGAAGCTGGTGATTTTGCTGGCAGAATATTGGAGCGTATGTGTGTACAGAGAAGATATACAACAAGGTGTTTTTATGTATCTACTACCTATAAAAAAAATATATAAAAGTTTATATAGAAATTATGTAAAAAAAAATACAACAGTAGCTTAGCAAGTTCCAGAAAGCATGTGCATTAGTATTAGCAGAAGTTTTCTTCTTCAATAACCTGTAAAGGAGAATGCTTAAATAGCTGCCAATGATGGATTAGCAGATGAAGCTATAATGAAGGCAAATAGGTGCCTGCTTCACTGTAGAAACTGCCAGGAAAAACAGGTGTAGTATCCTAGTATGGTAGTAGGGAAGGGGAAAGATACAGCTGACCTCAAGAGAAACAAATTGTTGAGTAATGGGGGATTTTGTGAGACATGTTGTAGGCAGTTCCACATTGACTTCTGTTCAAAGAGTTTATTTTAATTTACTTTCTAAATTTGGTAATAGTTTGTCTTTTTTCACATCATATAAATAAGCTGTCACATTATACTTAAATTATTCTGTACTAAACTAACTGTAGAAAGAAAAATAAATACTGTAAACACCAGAAAACTTGGGTTCAAAACAGGAACAATATACTGAGTTGCCAGAACTAATTGGACAAATGAAGTAAAGTGGCTCCTAAAGGCAAGGCCTTTTTAAAAATAATCTTAAATAATTTGAGATGTTAACAAACAAGATGACCAACACTGTAGAAAGTTGAGGCATTTTCTTTTAAGAAGAAAAAAAGAGTAAGAAATATTGAATTTCTGCAATTAAATTTACTTGTACCTTTACTGAAATATTTTCTGGATTTCTTTGTAAGGTAATACTTCAAAATGAAAATTTGAAATTAATAATTTGAATTATCAATTTCTGTTACACCTCAGTGTAAGGAGTGTTTGCACAAGTGTTACTAACAATTTTAATATCAGCATATCAGTTTATGAGCAACAATTGCAATTTTTCCTGAAATAAATCTACAGATTTATGGGCAGATGCATACAGTTGAAATTGACTGAAACTCTTTTTAATCATGAGCTGATTGGGCTGTGGATGCTACTTTAACACACAAAACCGCTGTTTCCCTGGAGTCTTTTTAAGAACACGTTCAGTTATGGCAGCTGAAGCCACTCAGCCACCTTTCTGAATCTCAGGTAAAGACAGAATTACTACTAAACTGTTTCTCTAAGGAAGAAAAAGATCAGGAAGAGTAGATATCTATTTCAGGGAATGAATTTAGGATTGCAATGTGAATCAGCAAACACTGCAGGCAACTAAAGTATTGCAGATTACTTTACAGAATCACTGCCTTCCTCATCTCTGAAGTAAAATTACCTTGAATATCATTTCAGGCAAAAATAAAATAATTAAATACACAACCATTGAGCAGGAGGATTTCAAAATAAAGGTTATGCAGACTTATTTTCCTGTATAATCACAGATTAAGTAGAAAGAAGGAGACCAAGATCTCATGTTGTATCTCACAGTTACAGAAATATTTTAAAGAAATTGTTCTAATGGGGAGTAGAATAAATCTATTAACTTCAAAGACAATATTTTAGTGAGTGTCTTAGCAAACATTAATAGTGTCTGTCTCTTAAGGAAATCATAATTTCAAACTCTGCAACGCATAGGAGATATGATGCAAGGAAATAATTTTTTACTAAGAATACAGTCATTTTCTGTTGCATTGAAAGCCTTAGTTCACATAAAAATTTTCTGCTGGATCTAACAGGGAAGTTGAAGCTTAAATGTATGTTATTAAACTTTCACACAAAAAGGTCTAACAAAAGAGGAACTGCTTTACCACTGCATGAATATAAAAAATGTTAATTGAGATTACAAGGAAAGTCAAATAGAAACCAAACCAACACACACACACAACAAAAAAATCACACCACCTCAACATATGACAGTTATTTCTGATAAAATAATGTGTTATTTCATAAGTGTTAGAGCACCTGGGATTTTCACTGATGAAAACTGGTAAAAACTGAAGGCCAAAAAAAGCCTGACCAGATCATGGTAAAAAAAAAAAAAAGTAAAACAGAAGCTAGGCTTTGTCCTGAAAAGTTTACAATTCAATTAGATGGGGCAGAGTGGCAGGTAGAAAAGAATGCAAAGTGAGCTGACTTGCCTTAATACACGCTCATGAATTGGGAGGAGCTAAGGCCTGAGTTAAAATATACATTCGTGACATACTACATTGAGTTGTGAAACTCCTTTGCTTGAGGAGTTTTGGCCAGAAAACTTCAACTGATTATATAACACATAATACAATTTTCTGAGAATGTTTTAAGATTCAATTAAGAAAATATTAAAAATACTAATGTTCCACTTATAGAATGAAACCATTACAGCATTTCACTACAGCACTATAATTAAGTTGCTTTAAGAAACTGATTAAATGTCCACATTTAAGACAAACAAAAAAAAAAAACCCTCTCTCTCCAGACCATACAAAATCCTGCACTTAATTTGGAAGTGCTAAGTGTTTGTCAGCATGCTTAAGTTTGTTGATTGCTGTATGCATACCATTACCAGACTTAGAGGCACATATTCCTCCCTTCCATTTTAGATAGTAATTTTCATTTAAGGAGACCCTGAACAAGAACAGATTATTGGAGGCAGTACACACGGATGCCTGCCTGAGGATCTACTTTATTACTGTCTCAACAGTGAGCAAGGCACTAATAAAATTCATTGTCGCAGCCGAGTGAAAGATGGACATGACTGTAGAGAGCCCTGTTTCCTTCTATTGCTTGACCACTAAATATTTTTTTGGCAAGTGCTGTCGTTTTTTTAAGCTCAGAGCATACCATGTTTTAATATCTCAGGTATCCTTATCTTCAGTTTGCTTGCATGGACAGTTTAAACTATAACATTAAATCTACAAGGTGCTGCCTGTTGCTCTTTTTTCTAAAAAATATTTTACAACAATAAACAGCATAAGGTTATGCTTTGTAGATATGCTGGAAGGTTCCTAGTTGGTGTTTTGGACAGCTCTGTTATCTGGTAATAGATTTTATACTATAGCTTTTAAGTAGTTCATAAACATAGTATTAATTTAATGGTATGGGATGCTAAAGATGTGAATATTCAATGACTGAAGACAAGTGCATGTATGGTGATAATGCAGACAGAATTGTCTGTTGAAACTGCTTAGTTGGTTTAAATAACTTTAATGTAAAAACAAAGGTATATTTCCTGCTGCTCTTTCATATATAACATTTGTGCTGTTCAGATTTTTAATAAACTCAGAGGGTTATTTGGTGAATGTTTGAAGAGATAAATGGTAAATATAAATTAAGTTCTGGAGAAATACTTTGGGGAATTAATCATAAGTGTTAATCATAAATGGTATGCTTAATGGAATTTTGGGAGATTCAAAAATATTATTGCTTTCTTCATGGTCAATATAACCATATATAAAGAGACAAGGCTTTGAAGCTATGGGTTGTATGAACTTATGAAGTGTGTGGATCAGGCACAAGGAGATGGGCTTATAAAAATTCTCTGCCAATTTTACGATGATTTCTATAAACACCTAGTAGATTTGCATGTGAAAATTGAAGCTGTAAGCCTCATTGTTGATCATACTTAGGATTCTGATTGTGAAATTAGAATGAAAGTAACACTGGTTGGCAGTTTCTCTGAATTCTTGTTCAGAGAATAACAATACATCTGTTAAGTTATGAGGTTACAGCCCTGTCCTGTCCCTTTTCTCTGACAGGCTGTAGCTAGCAGTGGGACTCATGAAAACAGAAGTCCTGCTTGGCATACAAAGTCTGAGCAAATGGAATTTGGAAGCACAACTAGTCCTGTGGGGCCTTTTAAAGTGAAATTCAGATACATCTGGGAGTTGGGTAGAAGATAAACATTCTGAAGAAGCATTCAGAAATTCATCATGTTTTTTCAGTTTCACAATGAAAGTGATTTCTGATGTTATCATATATTTCTCTCATCCGTAATGAGACCACTGATATGACGCAGGACTTCATAGCAACTATGAGCCTTTACTTAGTAAAATATAGCTATCAAGTTATAGAGGTAGATCTGCTTCTAGTTCTTAAATACACTTGCATATACTTCTGCACATCCTTTCACATACCAAAATGCCATTCAGTAAGATTTTTGCATCTACTTTTGCTTATGAAGCAAGGAACTGTGAAATTGTCTCCAGCTCCTAACAAACCAATGATCCTAGGTTGCCTTTTGGAAAATGCTGAGCCCTTTTGACTGAGATGACTTCAGGAAGGCAGAGTGCATTGCTTAATAGCTCAGTTATTACAGATATCTTACCACAGTGCTATTTTATCTTCCTACGTGTTCATAACAATAACAGCATAGTGCCTGAAATAGTGCAGAGAAAAATAAGCAAGCGTGCTGATATCAGCAGAAGAGGTTTATAATTTGGTACACTGCAAATGATCACTTGTTAACTTAAATGCATTTAATACTATAAATTGTAATGGTTAGAGATACAACGTAGATATTGCAGTTTCTGTTAGTTGTTTCTGTTGTAATTCTTCTCTTTATTTTTCGTTTGCCAACCTGCATACATTATTCCATGAAATCCTCTATCAGCATTAGAAGTATGGAAATGAGTATTAAAATGAACAAAAGCATAGTAATCTGCTCAGGGAAATTCTAGTATTATTTTGAATTTATAGGTTTGATTGCTTTTGTTGCTTTATCAGGAGACTTTTTTTTTTTTTTATTAACTTATGAAATGGCCAGTAGAAAGCACAGCAAAAGACCCTGAAACAATTCCTGCCTCATCTGTTTGACTGGAGCATTTCCCTGTAACTAAGGCTTCTCATAAATTGGCTCTCTGAAATAATAATGAAAAAAAACACACACACACACAATGGACTTAATTTTTGCAATGATGTCCATGTTGTATAAATACAAGTGTGTCACAAAGTCCATATAACGCACTGTCAGTATTACCATTTCTGAAAATTGGAATAGTGGAACTGCAGAGCAACAGAAGAGAAGCCACTAGAGGACCTTCTTCCCACAGTTAAAATACATTAAGCAACAGTAAATTGAAAACAGCAATATGCTTGGCCAAAAAGGCTGGTGACTTACTACAAATGTGAAATGACAAGTATGTAATAGATTTCAGATAATTAATAGTACTTCCTTAATAGTGTATTGTATTAGCTTCCTACTCAGTGATTGCAATCCTAGGGGGAAGAATGTAGCAGGAGGGAGACACTCAAGAAAGCTACTCACACTAGGCTCTCTCTGAACCATCAGAGTGATTATCCCCCATGGTGCCATCTGGAGTAGCTAATTCAGTCTTCTTCAAATAACCCAAAAGGAAATCTTTTCCTGTCTGTTCACTACAGTGGCAGTTGAGAGGGTTGGATATCCCCCTGCTGAAGTTAGCTTCTTTTGATGAATAACTGTTCAAGGTCTAATCTCACAGGTAAATGTGCTTTCCTGTGTTTTTCCTGCCTTTACACAGTAAAAAGAATATATATCATTGAGGTTGTTTCCTATATTGAACCCAGGAAATAGCACCAAGTTTAGAAATTGAAGCAGTAGTGAGAGATGCTGATTCTAACAAACTGTAAGTTGCTAGTAGTTGACTTTGGCTTTTGCCTTTATCTTGTGGAAAATCTCATATTTAAATATGCTGGCTGCGTCTCTGTCTGCACGGAAATCTGTCCTTAGAGACAGACAGCAATGATATTAAACTTCATGAAGATTTAAATTCATTTGTAGGAACCTTGGTGAGGTATATGTACCTCATGTGTCTACTTGGATGAGCTGCCTGGTTCATACCATACACACAGACATGGGCAAAGTTGTATTATCTTCTGAAACAAACAACTGAATTGAAATACTAGCATTTTGTTCAGGTTCTTTTTTCAGAAGACAGGACATTTGAAATCAGCTCCTTCAACTGGAGTTTAGCAATCTGTCAAATATGAACAAGACTGATCTGAAATAACTGTGACTATAAGTTAATAACTCATTAACTGTGGTCATTTTGTGACAACTACTTAGCATCAAAGACTAAGACCTCATCTCCCCACATTTGCATGTCCTGTCTTGGATTTTGCTCAGTGTCATAATAGCCACATTGTGTTATATGATTTGGGATAGGTACAAATGTGAATGTTAAATTGAAAACAAATATGCAAATCAGAGCATAAAAATAGAACTTATTAACAGAAATAAAAGTCAATATTTATGTTAAGAATACTTTCAGTGAGACAGAGGAACTGGATAGGTGACAAGTGGAGAAGGAAGTGTACAAATGCAGTAGGTATAAATGCTCAACATTGTTCTGACCCAATAAGGGTCTGAAACTATAAGGTGAATCACATGCTACGGGGGTTGTACCTGCATGTCAGATCACTTAGCAGAGGAGGGGACAGAAAAGAAATACAGCAATGGCTTCTCTCTCTCTTGCATTTGGCAGCTGGGATCATTAAGCAATAGAGAGATTGTGATTAATATTACTGAGCTGCAGGTGCCACAGCAAGGGAGTGTAAGGCGGGGACCAACTGAATGAACTTCACACGTAACGTGAAAGACTTGGCATGTCCAAATGGGAATAAGGATGAAAAACTTGACTTTTCTCTGCTGCATGTATCACAAGCAATGAAATATGCCATATTACTGTTCAGCTTCACAAGGAATTCAATATGAAAAAAGTTGAAATGAGACACAAAAGACACCTTTAAATATATGTCCAATCAAGCATCAACTCTCTGCAAAGAAGGATAAATGGACTCATTAACATCTCAAAATTAGCTGGCTCACAGGCCAACTAAGTGATGATACAAGCACTAATAGATAGGTAGTGTTTAACAAATAATTCTACAGGTCAAAGTTAAGGTTTCTCTTGAGGTTCGTAGACAAACTAAACTGTAAAGAGAACAATGACAGTACCTCTTTGCAGTATTATTGATCATGTTGCCAAAAATAGGTAATCAGGTCTTTCTCTCCATTCCTTCACCACAGTTAGTTTATAACTAAGAAATTCAGTAAAAATTAATGCTAAAGTTATGCTTCTCTTCAGGGCTTTTCCTGTTCAGATTAATTTTACATAAATACTGTTGCTTTCATTTTTTTCATAACAAAATAATTACAAATGTACCTACAAGCTACGTAAGAAAAAAGAACAATAAAAAAAAAAACAAAAAACAAACCAACCCACCGACCACCACCAACAAAAAGATATAGATGAGAATTTGGAAGACCATTCCAGGAACCAGTCTGATAGTTTATAATTCCTCTTGTAAACTGTAAATGGGTGAAATCTCTTATGACATTACTGGATTTTTTCAGAACCACAAAGAAAGTATTTTATGATGAATCTGACACATTTAGCAGACACATTGCAGCACAGTATCTATAGTTATATGTAATATCCGTTTCTGTGTGTTCTGATATATTAGCACTGATGTTTAACTACAGAAATGTCTCACAATCCTTTTTTATTATGCTCATTTCTCAAGAATGTTGGAAGCTAGATAAATCATAAAAAGGATTAGTGTAATTTGGTTACCAGATTGATGCATGTTACAGACACACGCTCCAACAGCATCACAGTGTAAAGAAATGGTAGGTGCTTCCAGTTCCCACAAGTCATGCAGGAGCTGGCTTTAGCTATAAAAAAAGGAAGTCAGTCCTAACATTTGAAAATTGTATGAAGAAGAAATAACACCATATATAAAGTGAGCAAAGCAGAATATGGAATGAGGTTGTCAAGAGTTACTGACAGCTGACAATATACCTGTCCTATGAATCCACACATAACATTACTTGACTGGTATTACACCAGTTTCCTTATCCACTCACATTATTATTCTGCACAGTCTGCAGAAGGAATGAAAACAACTCAGGATTATTTCTTTATGCCTCATATTGCTTAATATCTCTTTTGACACCTCTGTGACATGCAAGTCACTATTAATTTCCTTCTAAGGCTAAATGAGATATTTGAAAGTAAAATAGAAATGGTAAGAATATTCTGACATTAATTGATGATTTATGCATAATATTGCAGGATTTTTGTTGCTGTCAATTGTAAGAGCTAACTCCAAATAAACAAAGTAACCTATGAAATTCAGAAGTTCTTTACCCATGTAAATATTCACTTTTTCTGAGCAAATTTATCTCAATATTTTATTCAGACTATCCCCCCTGTAATTTTCATTTGAATTAGCATTGCATAAAGGTATTTTCTTGCCAACTTACATTCATGCAATGGAGGTTATAAAGAAGACGAGCAGCTAAAAAAATAAAATTTTCACTGCTGGTCAAGCTCCTTGTTCCTGTTTGTACTGAATCTGCAGGTTATTGTTACAGAATTGCAGAAGTGACTGTGCCTTGGATTACATTTCCAGCTCCCTGACAATGTCATCATGCCATTTTATATATTTTACCATTTTTTCTTGTTCTAGTCTCATTTTATGTGTCCTAAGCAATTCCTTCATGAGTACATTCTGCTATGTACTTCATTCTGCATGCTCTACACTCCGCATTTGCAAAGCTTTCATGAAATATACTTCTGAGGAGCTCTGCATTACTCCCCC
>VXAA01001421.1:557692-611237 GCA_013399115.1 Anseranas semipalmata
CCCCCCTCCAGTTACTGCTAGACAGGCTATGTGTAATGGAACATATATTTAGTAAGTATATGAAACAAAAGCGTATTTATTGATAGCAGGTTTGTTTTCAAAACATCACAGCACATTGAAAATAATTATAGCAAGATACAAATGGTGTAAAAGAATCAGCTACATCTACTTCCAGGTAATCAGGACAGCTGTTCAAGAACTTTTTGATAAATTTTCCTCCTGTTTGTGCTATTGAAAAGTGCAAACTCATATATAAACTGTTCATAAAATTGAATCACCTGTGAATCTGAATTTAAAAAGCCAGTCTCAATTTGCCATCTTTAAAGTGCAGAAGTAAATATTTTCATTATTTTGATATAAACACTTTTTTATTTATTTTTTTAAACTATTTGTCAAGTCATTTTTTTGGTTGAAGTTTTGATTTTTTTTTTCCAATTTAGACAAGATTTAGACAAGATTGAGAAATCAAGATTGTGACATTCATTTGTTATGACACTGTGACATCCACTTTCTGCCCAGCAAATTTCCTCTCTTCAGAGAGCAAGACCATAGAATCCTGGGTGTTTTGTTATTTTGCTTTCTAAATGGAATCACACAAAGACTACTGGTAGTGGCTGAATATGACTTAAGATGAGATCTTGCTCTGATAACTTTTGTCTGAGCTTTGCCTACAAAAAGAGAGACACACAGGGACCCTAAGGAGCTGCCTCAGAATCTGGGATGTGCTAAAGAATGGAAGGACTGGAACTAAATCTGTGACAGCACAAAAATGGTATTCAGACAGGAGTATGAGTTTTTCTTTTTAGCTTTGTGTTAGTGAAACTTTGAATACAACAAAGTTTGGACTCTAAGGGCTAAAGGTCTGTGTCATTTCAGCAACTGAGCAGCTGAAATCTGTGTGCATCTCTGTAAAATCGAAAAAAGAAAGTAGGAAATATAAGTATCATGGCATAAAAGGGCCCTGGTTAGATAATGACATTAGTCTGGTACATATCCCTCAGCAATTTACGTAGCCATTTTTATGCCTTATCATATGATTAAAAGTTCTGGTCTTAGCTACCACGGCATGGCTAATATCAACAACTGATCATTAAAGTTTAGGATCATTTCAGTGTCACTGCTTTGTGTTCATCACTTTTTTATCTCTTCACTAGCCAGATGCTGTCCTGGCTCCACCTTATTTAAAGGAAGCAATGGGCCTGTGCTGAAAGACATGAGAGCATTTTCTGGAGAAAAATGATATTTTATTGCCCAAGCTTTTTGTAACACCTAGATTATAAGAATCATTTTAACTTTTCGTGTTTCCAAATCATGTTCCTTGTTTCAATGGCTGTTTTTTTATAGCTTCTTCTCTAACAAGAACTTTCAGTGTAGGTATACATATAACAAATTGTAGCTCCTCTAGCAAATCAGCCTTTGGTGAAGCAAAAATTCATCGGTTCTGTGATACTCAATGTGACTATTTTATCACCCGGTTGTAAGTTTGAGTGTCAACAAGTCTCCTAACTGTTAAGCATTTGTTATTGATAACTCTAAAAAAAAACTAGAAGCGCCATAAGAATATTCACAAATACAAGAATGTGGTCATTCCAAAATAAAGAGGTCAATTTACTTCACAAAGATGATTCCTATAAGGAATCATCATTGCTTTCTTAAATGCTTTCTTAAAAGTTTTTTCTGACACACAGGTCCATCAGCAGGTGAACATTACTGCATTAGCAGTATGGCTTTAGTGACTTTTTTGAAAATGCTGCAAGAAGCAACTTCCATGCCATCATACATTAACACTTTGATCACATTAGCAAGGATTTGTTAGCAACTGCTACTGCAATGAAATATATATCTGTAAGGCCTTTTTCATGCTTTGGATGTAGAGTTGACTGTGCCTAAACAGACTGTTGTTGCCCACTTTTGGAAAATGTTGCATGATTTACCACTTTAGCCAGCCATTCCTATCTGATTAAATCTTTCCTTACTTGCTGCTGGGAAGCAGAACTAGCAGCAATGAAGCATCTTGAATATTCTGTGTAGCATTGCTCCAGAGCTCTTGGAATACATAAGTGCAAATCTAGATTTAAATAATTCTCTAAATTTGATTTTACTAGGCTGTAGATATGCAACCTGAAAATGAGCAAATAAAATATTACAGAATCACAGAATCATTTAGGTTGGATAAGACTCCTAAGATCATCTGATATTAGAGCTGATGCAGAAGAAATTTAAATTTGCACCTACCGATTTACTTCAGTCTAAGATGAAGAGTGTGAGAGCCTGAGTCACTGATGCACCGGTGCCTGGTCTCTCTGCAAAACTTACCAGCCTAGCAAGGCTGCCACTAGAAACATATGGAGACTATAGGATACAGCAGCTGGACAAGTGACAGTCACTTTAGATAAAACGCTACACCTGTCAGATGGCTAAATATTTTGGACAGTGCAAATAGCTTATGATATGACTAGTAACAACCCATTTAAACTGTTTTCAGAAGGAATCAATCTGAATAACTACAGTAGTGGTTGTAATCAGCTAGTAAAATATGACTCTGTATTGAGGTCAAAGAAAGGCTAAAAAAATATATATATATAAGAAATATATAATTTATAATATTATAATATATATCTAATATATTTCTCAGATTTTTTTTTCCTTAAATAAATTCTGTTATTTGGTTATTTCTAATATATATATATTTATATATAAGAAATACATATATTCGGTTATTCAGTAATTCAGTTATTCAGTAATATTTATATATAAGAATATATATATATTAGAAATAACTGAATAACAAAATTTACTTAAGGAAAAGAAAATCCATACTTAACTATGATATGGATATAACATTGACAGCAGAACAAGTGAGTCTTAAGGTCATATTTCAAACGATCTGGCTGGGTTTGAAACAAAAATACAAAGTTTTCACTGTGTATGTGGGTGTATATAAAACACAATGCACATTAGTCAGGAATGCATCTGCCAGGACATATGATACATTAACGATTAGCAATTCTATTTGCACTATTTATTTGTCTAAGCCTTAATGGTATAAGCAGTAAATGGAAGCACTGTGGACTGGATTGTTTAGCTGTTAACTTCCCTGCATCTGAAACTACATGCTTTAATGTTACAACGTGGGTAGCTATGCAAGCAATGAGATTTTGGGACAGAAACACTAAGTATGGCAGTCTAGCTGTGCCATACTGTCACGGTGACCCTCACACAGGAAAGAAAGTGGGTTAATTTGGGTTTTGGATTTAAACTGTTCTCAGGGATTAAGCTCCTATGTAAGAAAGGCCATTAATTTATTCTAGTAGCCTGTATTTTTCAAAGCATGCTCATAATAGTGATTATTCCCCCTGTGCCTTCAAGAAAGAAGAAAATCAATGAATCCAAGCTACCAAAGCCAAAATGAAACCTCTTTTAAGGCATGGCTACCATCTGAAAAGGAGCTATATAAAGAGCACTGTTTCTTACCCAACAATTTGTTCGTTGCTTAAATTTAGAATTGTCAGATCTCTTTATTCATTAATGTAGATTTTTCCTGTTTTTTCCCTGTAAAACCAGCATGTAAGCTGTATTCTGCCCCAGTTTATGCATCACTAACAGGATTAATTACTTTTAGAAAACATTTGTACTGTAGTGTCTCTACTATTCATGATTTGTGAGCTGAGAGGAACTCACTCTAGCTCTTAAGTCTCAAGCTAGCAGGCATATGGTGGTCTTCTTGTTTGCGAGCTGGTGAGGCAAGTAGTACAGATTCCTGGTGCACAGTCGAGGGTGCCCATACTGCCATTTGAGAATTAGTGTTACAGATGTGCACTTTGACAGATCTAACACACATGCTTGTGAATGAGGGATATCAAAATGTCGCTGAAAATGTTATTTCCTTTCATTTTCAATCTTAACCGTCTCTTTCTTTAGCCAGTACTAAAGATAATTCAGTGACTAAGCAAGGCACTTCTTATTCTTAGTGGTAATGTATTAAATATTCCCTCCAGGAACAAACTTATTAAAAAGGGAAACTGAAATAAAATTTCTCCATGTGAGCTTTCAAAACCAATATAATCAGGAACAATAGCACAAAACTCCCAGCAAAGGGCACTGTTTCACTAAGCATCCCTCACCGTTTATTTTACACTAAAAGAGAATGCTTTTGTACAACTCATTTGTTTAACATGAAACATACAATCACACATACATCACAAAAAGGTTGACCCTTTTGTCCCTTTTAGATGAAAGTAATTATTTTCATTAAAGTGTTTCTTCTTCTATTCCTCAGTCACCATCTTATCAGACATAGGATTTGTAGTTTGACTAAATTAAGATATACTTTCAAAAAAAATGAGGTGGAATTTACTTTTTTTGCAAATGCTTGGATGCTTCAAGAGAGAAATAGAGGCATATGCAAAGGAGGAATTGTATAAAGGATGAACTGCCAAGAAATTTGCAGGGAACATTGGCAGGTGTTTGGAGACAGGATTCAATTTAAAGTGCAAGCGTGATATGCAAGGAAGTAACAAATACTTTGTATGTTGAACAAAAATTAGGAGGTATTCATCAGATCCTGCTTTAGGGAGTCTAAAAACAAGAGTAAGCACACTTCTTAACCAGTGTGCTGCCAAAAAAAAAAAAAAAAGGATTGCTTTGAGGATTTTGGCCTTTTCCAGCACTGAGATTGAAAAAAGAAAAACTTTGGTCATTAAAATGACAGATTTTCCAAGGAAGCAGATATAAAAATAAGAAGCAAGACATATTTCAATTCAATCCATTCTCAAATATCAGTACTAGATTTGGTATGATTTGTCTAAAAAATATTTGGCTACCGAAACCTTGCAAATGTGTAAACATTGTTTCCAAATTAGAATACATGCTTCAAGGAGGACAACACAATTGAATTCTACAGTCTTTAAGGTAGAAGAAAGTAGTTATCAGAAGCAAACCATGAAAATGCTGTTGAGGAACTGAAGTTTTTTCTTACCTTATATTACCTCCGGTGTTGTGGCTAGTACAGTCAGATCCAGCCTACGCTCCTTTACAGCAGTATTTGTTTCCAGGTAAACATCCTCCAGAGGACTTGAGAAGTTTCTGGAAAATACGATTGTCTTATTTTTATGCTACAGCTTCTTCCTTTCTTTATAATGTTTCATGTCTGTTTTTCATATATTTTTGTGAGAATATTTGTAAGAAAGCAGTGTATAAGGGTTTACTTCTCTATGGGTCGTATTTAATTAATTTGAGAATTTGGGGTTTACTCTGAAGAAGAATAAATGAGTATGTTAAGCTAATCAGAGTACTTCTCCAGTAGTTAAAGTAGACATCACAGGTACTTGCCCAGGCAGGAGTAGGGAAATAAACCCTGACCTTACTTCAAGTGTTTAAAATATTTTAGTCTTTCTAAGCATTTTTGCTTTTGAAACAAGAAAGTTGCAATAAGTAAAGCCATTGTCCTCTTACCTAAGCTAGTCTGAGCAGTCAACCAGGATCCTGCAGACTGTTTTGTTCTGGAAGACAAGTGAATGATGGAGTCATGTAATCCTTTGCAAAGACAATGCAGAAGTAATGTTAGACAGTTTCTTTGCTAACCACTTCTAATCTGCCTCATGGTTTGCTCTAGAGTACTCCCTTCCCTACTCTGCTTTTCCATTTATGTGGGGCCATACCACAGTTGTTATCCAGCTGCCTGTAGGACCTTTGCTGCCTCTTTTGACCATTTTTTTCACACTCCCGGACAAGCTAGATAGGCTAGGAAAGTAGGCCAAGATTTGGATGGATATCATTTCTTCTTCATGAGGCATAATGGTTCATTTACTTCTGTCTAATGCTGTAGTGTGTTCACAGGTGAAGTGACAACTAAGCAGTCTGTAAGGGCTACAGGAGGAAGTGACTTTTAAAACTTCTTGAATGGCCAGAATTTTGTCTAGTCTGGGCCTGAAAGACCCAGACTTCGGTGATGAAACAAAAGACTGTGGCTATTTATACAATTTTTATGCAGTTCTTTCTTTCTCTCTTTCTTTTTTCTTTCCTTCCCTTCCCTTCTGTCCTCTACATTCTTAGCATCATGGGAGAATCAGTCTGGATTTCTAACATCCTCACAATTTAGGATGTTCACATCAGGAGTTCATTTTAACAAGAAGCTTCCATACCATATGCAGTCACGAAGTACTTTCATGGTTTAAAAGTTATAGCAACCTATGCAGACCTATTTCTGAGGTGTGTTCTTATTTAGGGTATGTTGCAAGAAGTACTGTCACAAACTAGTGTGAGGGCATGCTGTTAATGCAATTAAGGCACATTACAGTGAGTGATTGTTACACTGAGGATTTTTATTCAGCTATGTCTACTTAAATGAACAAATGAAAGAATGTTATTTTTTGGTTGTTTATTGATATAGCTGTACTTACTGTATAAACTCAAAAAAATGAAAATGTGCCATATACATTTTTTTATACTCAAGAACATCCAAATTCCAGACTATGTTCAAAAGACAATCTCAAAAATTGCAGGAGGAAATCTGTTGTTTCTCAATGATTTCCTCATCTAATATGCTCAGAGACATACCATGATGTGAACGTGTGACACACTAACTGAGCAATTGTCCCTCATCTGGACTTGTCATTGTACCTCAGTTTCTGTATACATGCCTGTACCTTTTCAGGAAGAGTGTAATTTCTTTTTCATTGCAAATGGTTTGCCTGGGACATATACGTGACTCTTACTTTGTAGGCAAAGAAATTCTGAGAACGTCAGTAACAGAATCTCGCTATAAAATGTGACAATCAAGAACAGTTTAACCTCTAATCTATATTAACAGACAACCTTTATTTACTGTTTGACTTGTGTAAAGACAAGTAATCCAAAAGGAGTAGTCACAATAGAGACGAATGACCTTCTTTTACAAGAACATAGATACCAGTGGGCAAAAACCATTTCAGCTTCAGCATCATGCAAAGGGCTATTTTGCAAAGAAACACTGTGTGTTAGTTGTTGAAACTTTTTTGCGCATTCCCCGAAACAAATGACACTATTCTGAATATTTTCTTTTCTGGGCAGTAAATAAAGTCTTTCATGTTGACAATGCTAATATTATATTTTAAAATATATTTGCATTTGTGTTTTTTGTCATTTTTTATTGCATTGTATAAATCCCAGAGCAGAGATCCACTAAGCTCACTTTGAGAAAGCCCTCTTTCTTGGGATAGCATCATGCAATGACACAGGTGATCATATGGCATTTCATTATGGTATACTGGCTGAATCTACGGGAAAGTTATTTCAACAAGAACTGTGCATATGTGCTGGCAGTAAATGTCAAGAGGGTTAATTTTAAGTGTTTTTTTTTTTTTTTCTTTTAAATTGGATTATTCCATGCAAATAATTTTCAGGGGTGAATATTCCTAATGCAAAGTAATCTTAGCATGTTGCAGTCTAATAAGTGCTTTAAATCAACTAGATGAGAGGAATGATGGGAAGGGAGTGGTAAGAAACTAATTTTGTTACTACTTGTAATTCTGGGATTTAGCAATGCTGCTGTGACATTGGAGGAACAGAATATGAAATGATTAGGAAACATTTATTTTTAGGAAGGGTGATGCACACTTTGTTCTCTAGCTAATAAATGTTTCCTAATACATAAAGACACGCATGTAATTAAGTTGTTTTTACTTACTTGTACATTTTGGTGATGCATAAGATAGATAGCTGGAAATTTGCTTTAATCTTAAGCCATGTATTTATAATTGAGAAGTCAATTATTATTTGCAGAAATACTGATCCCTGTCTGCTGCAGTTATTTGATTTGTTGGTAAAAATACATTCTCTTGTTTAAGAATACCTTAAAAGCTCATTCGCTTCATTCTTAGTCTCAATTTTCTCTAAATGAAAGAATCAATTTGTAGATAATTTTAAAAGATTTTTTTCTTGCTCTTCATTCTTTATAAAGTCTATTTATAACACCAAAAGGGAAAAAATCTCTTATACATGTAAGTAATTGTAAAAGGCAGTCTCATAAGTTTTATTACAGTTGTATTAATGTGGGGGGCATTCCCTGATGGTACTGAACATAAGTTCTAGCACAGTTTGTCTTATCTTGGTGGAGGCAGTATGAAAAAAAAAAAAAACCACCATATTTCTGAGAATGGAAGATTTTCATTTTCTTTTCAATTAGCACCTCTGTAAAGCCAGTGTGTCTTTCAGACAGCCTGCTTAGTAAGAAATGATTGCAGATCTTCTCGGCACTGTGTGAAACTTCAGTGCCACTTTCTGAAAATGAGGCCTGGCATATACATTGGTCTTCCAAAATGCAATCACCCCAAATTGCTGGTCTTTTACCTCCACTCTTGGCTTTGCAATTTAACTTTCCGTCTCTCACTTTTTCATTATGTGCAGTATTGTGTATAATCAGCTATTACTTGGAACAATGAGGTTGAGTGTAACTCAAGTCCTGAATTAAATACAAATCTAGCATGAGAAAAATGTGATAAGTATTATAGGATTTAGAGTGCAAATACTGTGTCTTTTCTGACCATAAAGTTTAGTTAACTAATGGAGATGGATACTTGTAAGGACAGAAAAATTCAAGACAGCATTTATAACTCTAAGCAAGAAACTAACAGAGTGTGTGCACCATGAACACAGTGTGAAGATTGAACACTGGGGCCTTTGTAATCATTTTAACTCACTTTTGGATAAAGGGTGTTTTGGAGAAAACTTATGAGAAGTGTGTCCTTTTTGCAGGTCCAGTATTTTTTTTAATACATCAACACAAATATTCAAATATTGTTTGTGACTCTGAAAATAGTGAAGTGTAGATATGCCTAGATATCTGCTCAGTAATTACTCTTAGTTGCAGGGGAAAAAAAATGGTGGCGCTATTTTCCTATTGTTTTAATAGGGAAAGGGCTTTTGTGAGAAAATACTGCTTTGTACCCAGACAACAGGATTGAAATAATCATATGACGATTAGAAACGAGGAAGATCACTGACTGTGGAGTCATTTCACTTCAAGTACATAAATCTCATAAATATGGAAAGTGTATGCCAGGGAAAAAAAGTGTCCTATTTCAGTTATGCCAAACAACTTTCTATTTTATTAAGATTTTGGCAACATAATGCTGCATATAATCTTTGTAAGGACACACAATGCAAAGTAGTTATTTTTCTTAAATGAACCATTTCTAGCAACTAGGAAGTAAGAGAACATGAGACAAAGTGTTTCTTCTGTATTAATCCATTTGCTTCACTGAAGGTAAATTAAAGTAACTGGAAGCAGACGTTAGTTGGCTGTGAATGCATTCCTACAGTGCATACTTGCCTTTGTCATAGTCTCATAACAATAGCAGACAAAAATTTAATCGTTCAACACATTCAGAATACATAATCATTCATGACTGAATTCTACTCTCCTCCAACTTAAAGTCAAAGAGAACCACATATTTGCATTTAAGTGCAAATTCAACAAATGACATTGTTTTGCTAAGAAAACCTCCAAGTTATGAAACAAAACTGAGTCAAAGGCATACTGAAAGTGTTGCTTGTGTTAACGCAGAAGTCTATGAGGTACAGAGCACAGAGAACAAAGCTAATTTTATCTTGCATTCTCAGCAAAGTAAAGAAGTCCTTACTTCCTCAGTAGGTTTTCAAGTAAGTTTCAGACAGTAAGCGCATTTAAGCTGTGTGCTACTATCTCTGTCAAAAGCATAGGGGGCACTTTTCTTCAGACCAAATATTCATCCTTTTCTGTTCTGCAAGTAGAACAACTTTTGCAACATGCTTGCTGTTTTATTTGCCTGGTTATGTTAGTTCCCACAGACACATCATTGGTGCAGACAGGGTCGTGGCAATATAATCTGGCTTTACAGTCCACTGAAAATTAGCCTGAAGATCTAAGGAATAATTTTGATACTTACAAACTTTTACAAGAATACCATTACCACTTCAAGTTACTTCCTTCTAGAAATGGAGGAAAGTGCTCTGGCCTAGTTTTACGTATTTATTTCTCCATGGTCTTTTTATCCCTGCCCTCCTAATTAAGTGGACTCTTTGCACTGTTTTCTCTAGTTTTTGCAAGCTTCCAAAACTTCATGAAGCGATCTCTGAGAAGATGATGAACAGTACACAGCAAAACCTGAACAAGCCTCTATCCTATTTCATGGAGTACTAAGTCTACTATGTTTTTAGCTTCCAAAATTTAAGAAAATACATCCTGTAGCATAACAAGAGAACCTATTAAATATCAAAGCCCAACTTTGCCAAATTCAAAATATACACACTATGTTGTTTGAAAAGACTGAAAGGTATGAGTTATGCACTTATCAATGTAATAATAAGATTTATTTAATAATAGATGAATTTCAAATGTCTTTATCATTAGCATACTGGTATTTTCCATTATTTGCATTTGCTAGCAAACCTTTTTGTCCTTCCAGGAGAGAATGCTAGTGCTTATTTACACAAAATAAAGATAGCTTCACTTTGTAAGTTCAATATTTTGGGCAAGCAGTACTTTACCAGTCCACCATCCAGTCTTAGCAGGAAATAGTCCTAGCACTGATCACAAGGAGATGACTTGTGGTATCAGCTCATTTTGAGAAGTTTAGCAAACATGTTATCTCTAGCAACAGGTCTGACGCAATGTTTATAAATTCAAGCTGACCTGTTTTGCCATTGTAGGTGATATGCTTGTGTTACCAAAACAACCTAAAAGTCTTTTCTTCACCATGACCTTCAGAAGGTCACCTACAAATGATGTTTCATCAGAATCTAGTATTTGAAAGATATGTTCAAAGAGAAATGTCAAAACATTTTCCTAGATTTAAGACTTCAAATATTACTTACAGTGAAGCTTAAACAATTATACTGCAGAAAGCTTTTAACTGATAATCTGTTCTTAATTTAAATAGGTTCTATTTTGTCCAGATAATGAATATGCCAAGTTGCATGGTGGATTATCTACATGACGGCAAATGCTTACTTCAAATTATGATTAGATAAACACCTATACTTATTAAGGAAAACTATATGTCTTCCAGCACACCTGTGCCTAGGCTGACTCATAAACACAGAGGGAAAACTGTATGGAGAGGCAATTAGAAGGAAAGAGAAAAGAATATGCAGTACATACAATATATTTCTTAAAGATTATGAAAACATGTCAGGTTTGTTTGTTAGCACTCTTTTAACACTTCATGCATTTTCTGTTTGAAACAGCGTCTTTAAAGAGTGTAAATGGTTACCACTGGGATGTCACACACACTTCCCCTCTAATTTCCAGTCTTGTGAACTGCCAGTTCAAATGAGTTCTTTCTAATCTCGACACTATCGGCACCAGAACAGATTTGCAAGCTACAGTCCTACAGCACCTCTGTGCCAATGAGAGGTTCTTTGCTTACGTCACCATCTAGAACCTCATAAGAAATGTAGCTGATGCAATGGAAAATGAATCCAGCTCCCTAATTTTAGCTGAGTTGGATCAGTGGGACTAATCTTTGAAGCAATGTTTCTGTAATTCTTTTTCTTCATCTAAAGTAAGAAGCTATAACTGAATATGCACAGCATGAAGACCTGATTGATAAAGTACAACTTGCAGTCATTTTCAGAGCAAAGCTACACTTCAAATTTATCAGTATTATACACACATAGAGTACTATATGGAAGTCCACAACTACTCCTCTCATGCCTCAGTGCGGTAGGAATAAATAAGAAGCCATATGGAAATTTTTCCGTGCAAGATCTTCTCGGCTATTTTTCTAATTACTTCCAGAGACAGAAACTTCTTTCCAAAATAACTCTTTTTGAATTGTGCAGATGTTTTTCAGTTCTTACTACCTTTTCCTTGTGGTTAAGGCATGGAGTTAAGGTCCTCAGGAACTTCCTTCCTTACTTTACTAGCAATATATCCATAACAGATTAAGGGAGAACATACGACACTTTCTATTTGCTATGTATGTCATCTTTCATCATTTTTTGTCTCAGCTACCTGAAAAGTAGGGGTTCCAGGTCTAGATATAAAACAACAGAACTAAACTCCATATTTGGCTATCTGAAGGAGCTGGAGTTGTGCTACTTCAGAAGAAATAATATACAGCAACAGAATGAAACCAAGTAAAACAAAATGATCCACTGCCAAGAAACAGAATTTGAGAAGACAAAATTGTGTACCTTAATATTAATTACAGTTATCTAAGGATTACTGTAGCAATGTAAAATATGTTATCTTAAAGCCATAAAAACAGTTGCATAAGAAATTCTAGTAATGTAATACTGGCTGCTAAAGAGCTTGCAATGTCTATGGACACCTGCTATCACTAAGACCTCCAGAACCTGTGACAAGCCCAGATAATCATGGTTAAATCTGCTGAAGTTGGATAATGTTTTCATTTCAGCTGTATACATCTTCACAGATGTCTACTTTCCAGGAACTTGTGCTGAAAGTTGGAATTTTGTTCTCATAGAACCTCTGTATAAGATTTCATCCAAAAAAAAAAAAAAAAAAGTATTTGCCTCTATCAAGATCAAATTTCTTCTTGTTTATAATTCTCCAATTCTGAGACAGCAACAGCTTATTACTAGTTAATAATACAACAATGCTTTATATTTCATTTGTTTCATATTCTGATCCATTTCTCTTGTTTGGGCACAAAAATGCAAAGAGAGATTATACTTATAATTTAGAACAAGAGAGAATATGCAAGTCTTGGATGAAATTGCACTATGGCCAGCATCTTTAATAATAAAAAATTTGCCCCCCATCTTGTTCAGTATCAACTCAGGAGAAAGTGTGTCCTTACTGAATGATCACGCATCCTCTCTGAACCACCAGTAAGTGTCCTTACTGAATCACCAAAGTCATTTCCTCTTTCTTCACAGTCTTCCAGACCTACCTTGTTTAGCCTGAAATCAGACAGTGGCAGAGTTCAAGGTCATATGGCTTCAGGCAAAATGAACTTGAACTAGTTGTTAAGCTGCATGTTATGTATAATTTCAGTTTAAAAACACGAGTAGTATATAAAAAAGCATAGATTATAGATGCAGAGTTTACAGCTGCTGCTTTTATTTACTGATGCATATTTCTATTGCATACAAAAGCTTTAGTGTTCCTGATAATAGTTAAGGCTGTGACACATTAGTCCAGGGAAATACGACACTGACAGAGGTCAGCAGAAGATAATGGATGGAAAGTAACAAACAAATATACAGATAATTTACAGCTCCTACTCAAATATTTGCAGGTGCTTCAGTTTCAAAACTCAGATGTTTCACCAGGATAACAGAAGAAATTAAAATGAAGCATGCATGAGCATCATCCCCATTTAAAGTTAATTTGACAGCAATTAAAGAAAAACTAGGAAATCTATGATAGCGTTTTCCATGAACTTCTAGAAGCTGAAAAAGAATGAAAAGTTCGTGAATTTCAACGTCAGCTCTACAACAGTTTTTGCATGTGAGATGTGTTAGCAAGTTTGCACTTGGAATATCTCGTGATTCACAGAAAAACTGAAAAACTCTGCTGTAGAGGTTATAAGGAAAATGTCATCAGGAGCATACTTGGCTTATAAAGCCACACATCGATCTACCTGTAAATACATTATCTCAAATAAACAAATTTCTGAAGAACCAAGCTGCCAAAGAGACACAACATATAAGGTATTTTTAAAGATATCTACCCATTTGTTATCCATTTGTTATCAGTTCTTATGTCCCTAGTTCTGAGAGTTCTGTCAGAAACTTGCTCATAAAGAAGCTACATATGTCTGCAACAGTATTAAAATTTCTCCCAGAACTGGGGATGTGTCACAGTCTACTCTTTTGAAAATAACTCATATATCTGTATTATGAAAAGTAGAATATTGCAGCTGGCAAGGTCTCTAGCTCCTGAGTATTTTCCCCAGATGTTTGGTGTGCTTGTGCAGTCAGGGTTGCCACAGCTGTATTCTTATAGATACCATATTTGCATAAAAGCAGTGATGCTATTCACATTTGTTTCTACTATAATTTAGAATGAAAAAGAGTGAAAATAAATAAATAAAACATAATGTCCTCCTGCAGGACAGAAAGGAATAAGCCCTAGAACAAGCTATACAGACAAAGGGATCCAATCTTGTATCTTTGGTTTAAATACTCTGTCAGGCATGGACCCTTACCACGACGTTCCTACCAGTTCTGCTCAGTGTCTCACCTGCCCTCTCCCCCCTCCCTTTCCCCAAACTTTTTTGTCATAAGTGGCAGTTTTTACAGAAATTGTTTCAGATGATAGGTATTATCCTATTAAAAGTATAAGATTCTTTTTCGATAATTCAGTAGCCTAGAGGTTGCTCTAGGTGTTTGGATAAACCGTGGTAGTATGCAGTCCCTTTTGAGCTTTTTCTTTTCTGACAGACACTGAAGAAGTCTCTGGGCCTGAAAGAGACCCTAATAATGTGCAAAGGAGTCTAGTTTCTATGGTATTATGTAACACCAATTTTCATTTCAGGCAAGGACCTTTCATGAAAAATAGGTAACTACATAGCTGTGGATGATTCCAGACATCCACAATCAAGGTGGGGACAACAAATTGAGAAGCACCACTAGGAAAAACTCTGATGAGCTGAAAGATCTTTCCTTGTTTAACCTAGCAAGCAAAGTTTGAAATGAACAGAAGTACATCTATATATAGATCAGGCAGGACGAAAAGCCATGTAAACCCAAGGAGAACGCTGGCTTAAGATTAAGAAGGCATAATAAGGTCATGCATTTATGCTGGAAATTAGAAGAAGGTATGTGAAATTCAAACAAGGGGCTAAGGACTCTGGTAGACATAGCATAGGCAAAGTCCTTACCGGCTTTAAGACGGAGCCTGAGCATGACATGGCTGGCTGCAGTACAGTGGGGCTTAGACAGGATCCATTAAAGTGATCTGACCCTGCTGGAATCTGAGAGGTAGACAAGCTGTGCATCTGGAACTTCGGGACTACAAGATGGCATTTTAGGGCCTAGGACACCTCCTCTGCACCCCTATTTAACACTTTGTGACTTCCTTCAGACTGCAGCCCCTCGTTGCTCCAATTTGGCATCCTCATTGTATAGACACCCATCCTCACAGTTCCACATTGCCCAGGTGACTCAGCACCATTCATCACCATGCATTTGAGTTTTCCATGTGGAGCTAGATGAAAGCTGTGCAACATACACAGAGTTTTACAACTCTTCACAATCTTGTTCTTAAATAAAGTGCACCAAGGCACATTTTATCAGCACTATCAGTACCCACCTCAGGTGCAATGGGAGGTATCAGGTCAAAACTCCTCAACTGACAAATGTGTGCATAAATGGACCCATTAGGAAAACAGCTTGGAATGCTTCATTGCTTAATATATTTATTAAAACATCAGATCAGACAAGTTATGGCTGACTTTGGGGGCTGTGGGAAACAAAAGCTATGCTAGCACAGGGTGACTGTGATTCCAGCCCTGTTAGGAGGCCAGTTTTATCCTGCTCACCCATTCCATTACACTGAGCAGTACCAAATGCCACAGAATAGAACCGCTTCAGTAGTTTGCTTTGTGGTGCATGTTACCAAGGCTATGCTACCAGTTTCTGACCATGATACGTTAGCCAAGTGTTTCAAAGCATTCATTACACTTCAGGGGACAGTAAGCATCTCAATACTGCTCTGTGCTCACAAGTATGGATGTCCATCAGAAGACTCTGAGGGTTTGTTTCTTGGTTTCTTTGCTTTTTGCATTTTACTTATCTAACAGCACGAATTTAGTTCCATGTTTTGAGGTGTCCTGTTGAATATATTTTTAATAGTGTGTAGCAAGATGTTTTGAGTTGAATGTTATTTATGTAGCCCTAGTCTTATGTCAAATACTGCAGAATCAGGGCACAAAGTCAAATCCTACCCCAAAAACCTCTGCAGTTTACGGTGGGGCAGATGTAGCCCAGATGTAATGGAGAAGGGTAGATTGTCCTGTTAAAATTATGCAGGAGGAGTGGGACTAACAAAAGGTTCACGGTGCATTTTTATGCCCACTATGTGTCCCATCTTCTCCTCTGTCAAAGTGATGTCAGTGGTATCAAGAAAAAGGGACTGACAGCTCTAATGCCCACTTAACTTCCTTTCCTTTTTATCTATTACTCCCCTCTCCAGTAAACAGACCTTTAGAAATGGGAACATTTCATGACAGCAACACCACAAGAGAGAATGTGAGGCAGCTGAACTAAGTCTTTTCTCTATTCAGTATTTTTTTGTCTGTAATTGTGCATTGGTATCCTAGGGCATGAGGCTATATGACAGTATTTTCAGTTTGCAGGTCTCTAAGAGATTATGTACAACACAAATGAAGAGGCATACTATATCAGGCAGGAAAGAAGCTGAAGAGGCGTAACGCCTCGAGGAAGAAAGCATATCTATTCTGCATTACGGAAAGGAGAGATTATACTCAGTTAAGCTCTCTCCACATAAAGTTTCATTTGTCAAAAATGACAGTGTCAATAAATAGGATTCATTTTCAAAAAAGAAACTTACCTTTTTTTTTCTGTCAGCAGCCCTGCTTCTCAAATTATTTTTAAATTATTCCATATTTGAAATAAAACAATAAAACTTTTTTTTTTTTTTTTCCTTCTGTGGTTGCTAGCCATGGTTATCTTGTATTTCCTGATCTGGAAATATGTACTTGATCACTGAAAAAAAGTGAATATAAATGTTTGGCTTCCAACCATGCAAACTCTGAAAAAGGAAGTTCTCCTTCATAGTCAACTGTAAACATTTCTATCTCACTTTTTATTCAGATTCTTCTTATTTGTAGTGGTGTTTATTCATTAAATGTGCCAGTCATTACAGAGAGAATACAAGAATACTTGAAAATACATATGAGGAAGCACAGTACTCAGGGCCTGGAAATTTTGCATACAAAAAGACTGGCTAAGGAGCATCTATATCTACCCTTGAAAAAATAAATACATTGACTATTGCCTATTTTCAGGCATTTTAGAAGGGACCAGATAAGGGCATTGGTTTTCCGGTGCCAAACAGCCAAAGGAGCTTTAGAGGATATTAAGAATAAGTGCTTCTCCTATGCTTAGTAACACTAGTCCCCGTAATGGTGGTGGTTTTGAGGTGCATTGGCATTAGTCATTCCATGGGTATTTGCTCAGTGAAGTACAGTCACTAATTTCTAGTCAAGACAGGCAGACTAGAGATGGAGTACAGGGGCCTATGATTCCTTTTTGAGCAGCTGGAATGGAAATTTATAATGCAAATTCATTTTGGCACGCTATACAACTGCCAGTAATACCCACTCTCATTGCCAACAAATTATTGTCTGCCAAGCATGGCAGCCAGTCTGAAACAAGTTTCACCAAATATTGCACTGAGTCCCAGTCATATTAACACAGCTGAGGCTTGAAATGAACCTTCAGAGAGAGACAGCAAATATTCTAAAACTAGATGGACAAAAGGAAACCTCTGCCTCTAGTTAAGGCAGTAGGAGCTCTGCAAAACTTTCTGCCACTAGAAATCACTCCCAGCATACTTCTGCTTCTTCTAGCTGCTATCATTCATCTTCTCTAGGAACCCCTTGGAATGGCATACGCACTGGGGAGCAGAAGGGGAGAAGACAGATGGCTAAAACATCTTTAATGTCCTCTCAAATCCAAGCCTTGCAGTCATGTAGGAACACATGGGACCTTTTGTTCCATTCAGTTTGTCTCTGATGAACACACAGCACTATAAATTGATCCCCAGAGCAATAAATTGAAAAACAAGCAATTAGTCAACCTATTTCACCACATGGCATTCCCACCATTGTGCATCTAGTCTCATGTTAAGCAATTCATTTAAGAAGGACTATTACATATTACACAGAACATCTATAGTAGCTTTCCTTTTTTTCATGTTAAAAAACAAAAAAAATTATCAAAAGTGATTTTGGTTGCACACTATCTTCCTCCTCTGTGCTTATACTTTGCACATGCATTACAACACTTGTTGTAACCACTTGCAGTCAATATTCGGCCAATCTAGACACATTTAGTTCTCCTAAGCGATCATTCGTAATGAGATGCCACAGTTGGAAGAAACCGTGAAAAAAAAATAAATCAGGGAGCAAAACCTCTGCAATAAAGGACATATCAGTCACTATATGACAGTAGCAAGACCAAACTCTTGCAAGAGTGATGGCCAGTGCCAGAGTACTAGAAACAGGATTCCTCCCATTGCTGCTAATTATTCCTGTCTTCAAATTTAAATAGAAAAATGTTTCTAACCAAACAACTCTATCAGGCTTTACTCCCAACCACTTGCACTTCTGCACATGATCCTCTAAATATTATGAGTTAAGGTGGAGAAATTAAGGCACAGATTTGTGCAAGGACTTGCATGCTCAGTTTCTGAGCATGCAAGTTCAGAGGTGGCTTTGAAATGATCATGCCTAATCTACTTATTTCCATAGGAAACAGATTTTCATTGAAATGTCTTTTTCTCCCCAGTAACTAAAAAAAAACCGAACTTAAAACATATATTATGCAGCCTCAAGAGGGCAGCATGGTATTTCAAGAACCACCATACACAAAAGTAATAATGCCTTAACAAATAGCAGGCTGTAACGACAGCATAGAATTAAGATTGCTGTAAACAGTAATTATAAATAAATAAATAAGCAAGCAAAAATTGGGGGAAGCCCATGGCAGTAACATTAACTCACCAGTTTTGCTACTGTCCGCGTAGCGCCGCATGACTGTCAGTAGCAGATGATGCAGGGTTGCAGTTTGCAGGTGTATGTCCTATATGCTGTAGCAGCTACATCAGCACAGCCTTCCCTGCCTGTCCTTGCTTAACCAATACCTACTATAAGCAACCTGCTCAAAATTGTGATAGCACTGTTTCTAGGGCAAAAAATAGCCTGGTTCTGGGATAATGAAATTCTTGCCTGCAATTGGTAATACTTCTACTCAGGCTTTCAGATGGTACGTAGAAGTTCAGGATTATAGCAACACTGATTGCAAGGCGATCTCATAAGTATTTAAGTACAGTTGCCTTTTATGGCACTGCATTATATCATTCTTTCACAAAAGAATTATGTTCCAGCTTGAAACTAGATTATTTTTTCCTTTCACTGCTTCTCTTGGAAGTCTATTTCAGACTTTCTTTGCTGTAATGAACCTTATGTAAAGTTCAGGTTTATTCCTAGTCAATTTATGTTTTGGTTCCTGTGCCAACACTATCTGCTACCTTGAACATTGCTTCTGTTTTGCTTAATTAAACATGTTTTTGTCTTTTATGCTATGACCAAACACTCCCATTCCTTGATCATTTTAGTAGTGCTTCTTTCTGCCTGTTCACCTTTTAATCTCCCTCCTTGAGCACTGATGATACATAATAATTAGAGCCCAAATGAATAATCCCCAGATCACTGGCCTTAAAACTTTTTCAGGTCTACTGGAATTCATCATGGCACCACATGTGCCTTTTATAGCACTGATGGGTTAGGGATGGCAACGTTAATATGTATCCTGGAGACTTGGAGAGTTCATCTTTATTTCATGCAAGGTAGGCTGCTGTTGTCTCTGATCTTGACTTGGATTCTAAATATTAAAAATAGTGGGCTTTACTGGAAGCCACTGCAATGTTTTCATGTCATCAAGTAATATTAGGGTGCCACACCAAGTTCTGCCTCCCTGTTTGGCCTCATTAAATAGTGATATTTCCATTCCAGCTAATACTGTGTATATTAAATGCTCATTTTAATTATAAAACCAAACTGGGGAAAAAAATCAGAATGATCCTATGAAATTCTTTTTTTTTTTTTCCACAGAATGTGACTTTCAGAACATGTTTATATCAGAACTACATAAAATTCTTTCAAAAATTAATGAATTTTAATGCTGATACTATTGTTACTCTGTTTTCACAATTTATTTACGTACTACTGGTATCACAGAATCACAGAACGGCTGAGGTTGGAGGGACCTCTGGAGGTCATCTAGTCCAGCCCACCTGCTCAAGCAGGGCCACCTAGAACAGGTTGCCCAGGACTGTGTCCAGACAACTTCTGAATAGCTCCAGGGATGGAGATTCCATATACTGGTATGTCACTGTATAACTCATAGTACTTCATATATTATGATAATTTATTTTTTCTTTTGGATTTTCTAAAATAAAACCTCTCTCACTCCAAAAGAATTCCTTTTGGAATTGTTCTTGAAGTCGGTATGATAAATTTCATCATAAATCCTGTTTACTGAAGAGAAACTTTTCTAACAGCACTACCATGACCTCTCAACATCTTTCTCATAATTGCAGTTTATTGCAAAATAAAAACTTTTTTCTAACACCAATGTTATTCTCAAACCAAAGGACACTTTTTGCACCAGCTAACCTCTGATATGTTAAACCTGTCAGGTTACTAGGCCCTGCAAAAATCAGAAATTTCAACATCTAAAAAGCTGAATTCCTGCTCTGATAACAAAATTAACACGTGTTTTAAAAAACAACCACTCCCCACCTCCCCCCACCCCAAACAGATAATTTGGCCAAAATGCATTATTACCTCTCTCACAATTAGGTATTACCAGCATCCTCAAGAGAAACGTAGGAAGAAACCACATGAGACGTGTTAAATAGCTCCTGTTCTACAGAAATTAAATGCATTGTAAAGGCACTATCTGCTCCTACATCCTTTATGTTAATACAAGATTCACACTTCAGGTGTGTTTTTAAGATGGGGCCCAGGTGATCTAACTGTAGGTTCCACAGCCTGGGTTTCTGCTTCTCCTTTGAATCTTGCCCTAGCACTCATTTAACACCACAGTGAGCCAGTCTGGGGAGCTAAACTGGCAAAAAACAATTTTACCAGGTGGTTAATTATCCAGCAGGTTAGTTGGTGGGTTTTCTACAGCTTCAACTTTCCAGCTATTCATGGGCTTAGACAAGCACTTTGCCATCATGAGGGAAGCATCTGGAGTGCTCAGCAGGAGAGCAGACACCTTCTTTTCAGCAGCAGACTGCAGTTAGTTTGGCTGAGGTGTATTAAAACACCCCTCCCTCTGCAGGTGGTGCAAACAACCATTGCAGGCTGCAAAACCGAGAAATTCAGAAACATTTGGCTCCCACTGATCCCAGTACTAATAGTGAATGAATATCCTGCACTTTGAACATGGCAGTCATAGACTACAGAAATGTTTTTTTGATTTGTAAGAATTCTAGCAAAAGAATGTAGTCAGGAAATCAGGCAAAAATTTAATGATGTTCCCCAGAATCAAGGATGGGCAAAAGTATTGAACAGATTTAAAACTCTTCTCACAGATTGCCTGCTTTCTTTAGTAAGCAAATAGAATGATAAACACTAAAGGTAAAAACCATTCTGCATTTATGTAAGTCCGACTAGTTTAGGAAGTGGACCCATGTCCCACTGCACCATATAAATTGATCAGTAAATGATTCAGTGGATGAACAAATGTTGAAAACAACGGTAGACTTGTGGGATAGAAAAAAGCACTGCCCTGTTATCCTCCTCAAGACTTCAGCAATTTGTCTTGCAAATACACTCAGGTTTCATCTTACTCCATTACTTACAGTTTCAATCTGCCAATTTTCTAACCTGGCTATCGAGAAATACGGTCTGGTAAATGCTTTCCTGATGGGAGTAAAAGAAATAGTGAAGATGGAAGTGAATGGGCAACTAACTAGGTGTTTTTTTTTTTTTTTTTTTTTTTTTTTCCCAGAGCTGATTTAAGTGGGAAAATATTTCCTTTTAAATGAAAGCCAAGTTTATGGATTTGGGTTCTGCCATTTGTCTTTCATTCTACCAGCTTGGAGAACAAGATGGCAAGCAAAAGAATAGATGATATCCTATGTTTATTTTGTTATGAAACAACACAAAGGATTCTGTAGCCAGTTCTAGAACAGTCACTGCCTAACCAGATTTATTTGCTCTTTTCTTTTATTCTCATCATCTGCTCTGCACACAAGCCGTATGCATATTTGTATATTACCTGGATGAAAAACTGTTTGAAACTGTACAATCTCAAAGAGATCAGCTGAAAATCTTCACTATTCCTATCTTCACAGAGGTTTTTAAACCATGCTTAAGACTGATGTGGTTGTCATTATTTTTAATTATCCTTGTATACATAAAATAATGATGCCTAAAATCATCTTATTGAAAAAAAGAAAAAGTCAGATTGTTATCTTTGAGTTTCTGAAAGGAGACAGATATTGGTCTGACTAAACTATGTAAATTCTACAGAGGTACATTTGATTTTCCACACTGGTGCATGTGTGTCTATTTAGAATGCCTTACATTACTCATTTAGAGACATTTTGCTACACAGTTAGGTGGTGGTAAAAGTACCTGAAATAAACAAATGATTACAGGAGTAGATAGATAATGGATAATTGCTAATACAGCATATTTTCCTGTTTTTTTGTTTTGCAGGTTATAGTTTTGTGTTAATTTTGGTTTTGTTTCTGAGAAAGCATTTGACCTAAAACACAAAGAACTGCGCCTGCCATAAGAAAAGCATCCAGTGTTTGCACAGTGGCATAATCAGCAACATTTCTCATATAAGCAGGACCTTATATTTGATATCAATTTCAAATGTATCAATTCTTCCAAAATTATTTGTGCTCAGCACTTCATTTGTTGATCGTACAGCAAATTATTACCGGCTAGGCTGAGCCAGTTCTTACGGGAGACACTCAGCATCGCAACATTGCAGAACTCATGGTGGCAGGACTTAGGTGAGTGCTAGACCCCTCCTAGAGGCCAGTGTGGGGGTGATACATGCATCTCTGGATGCCATACCAGGCAGAATCATACCAAAGTAAAGACAACTTAGTGTTTGTGACTTGGGTGGAGATGAGCTTTTCTCCAGGGGAAGGAGAGCTGCCATATTCATTGGCCATATGCTCACATCTAGCAATCAGTTTTCCCTCTGCCTGTGAACATGAAATAATGTGTTGTGAAACAACACAATATCAAGGGTATCTGGGATTGCACAGCATCCTGAACACAATAAATTTCATTCAGTGAAACAGGAGCAAAGTGAAGCTGGATACCAATTCCATCCATACTGAAACACAGTACTGAATTCCACAAACCACAGAATATGAAAAATGGTTCAATGAAGTGGTGGCAGATATTATATCTCCTGCATTCTATGTGGTACAGCAGTTAGCCACAGTTAACACAAAAGAAAATGCAATAGCAAGGTACTCTTCCGCTGTTCTTTGCTGAACAGATGGATTGCAAACTCATTTTGTCTATCAGAACCTGTCACCACCTCTTCTCTTTCTAAGTAGGAATTTGTCCTGCTTTCCTAAGGTGGGAATCTGTTATAAGACTTCTGCATTTAAAGTAACAATCCTGATTAGATGCTCCTCATTTTACAAGGTTTCTACATTTAATAGGTGGTTTGATGTGAAATTAAGCGAAATTAAACTGAATCATGTTACAGCCAAAAAGGGAAAACATACCAATGACTGAAAAAGGAGCTATATTTTTATGACTGACCTACACTGTGCTCTAATCCAAGAGAGATTAGAGAGCATCTTCTTTAACATTCTTGCCCTAGAGAATGTTAAAGAAGATGGAAATCTGCTTTGACATTTGCCAGATGGCAAAGCTTAAAACTGCATCCTCTGAAAAGAAATAGCAGAAAGACACAGTTCTAGTTACATTTTTCTCCATCCCCAATGCACATGCTGTACCAAGATTAGCTTTCTGGAGACTGGATACACATTGAGCCATCTCAGCTGGAGAGCCCTTAGTACCTTATGGTCAACTTGTACTGTTTCAAGCCTACACTGGAAGCAGAGCAAAACCAAACCAGCCCCTTGTATTCATGCTTCATTCCAAGTGCCTGGAATGTACATCCCTCCCAACCCCAAGCATTACATAACTGGAGTGTTCACTTTATTAGCATTTAGTAGGTTTTACACTGCATTATTTATTACCTTGAGAAAAAGAAAAGGAGCATCACCAGGTCTAAAATTCACTGGAAAAGCATGAAGTAAGTGAGCCAACAAGAAAATCTTTTCACACTTATGTAGATCTTACATTACTTCCTTAATATATCTAAATATGCTCAGATCCAAGAGTCCAGCTAAGCCATTTACTGGTGTCTGCTAGCTTCTGTTAAAACCTTTGTGGTAGAATTGGGTAAAATTAACTCATAAACAGAAGACATATATGATGAACAACATTTTTGGCTGGAGAGTGAAAAAGATAGAAAACAGTATTTGCACCTTGTCCTCCAAAGTCTGAAAACAATATATCAGCCCCAAACACTCCAGTTGTGAGAACACGTTGGAAAGGGAGATGGAGAAAGGTTGGCTACAAAACAAAGATCATAGGGCAAAATAATACAGAGTAACAAAAATGATGTAGGAGTCCTGTTTCTTAACATGTGTTAAGATTTCTATCATCGCTGATGTTAATAATTGACATGAAATACAGTGAGAGTTAGATAACAGCAGGAATGCTCAGGCCAGGAACCCATTTCATTTTCCAGTGGTGCGAGGCACTGGGTAATGGGGAAATGCATAACCTCATTTTAGAGACGATCTTGCTTCGCTATGTTAGATCTTGAGGAATTTTATACCATCTAGAAAGAGATTTCTGTTTGTGGCATGTAATACGAGGTGTTCTTTTTAGAGCAGAGAGTGGAAAAAGAACAGGATGTGAATTTTGTTTGTGGAAGTGAGGAATTAATAGCAAAGCCTTGAGTAAGGTAAAAGCTGGGTGGGTATTGTGCAAGCCTCATCACACAGCACTGCCATCTCACCCCAATTTATGACCTGGAACACAGCAAATTTTACTGCTTTTAGCTGGGACTGCAAGTTGTACCAACGTGTACAGCAATTTTATAAATCCCAGGGAAAGATGTAAAAGCTCCAAATTTCTTTTGCTTCTTAAGCTAGCTCAGGTGTAAGCTGGACAAAATCTGATGACACAGTGCACCACCTGAGCCTGCAAATCACATTGCCAACATTTGAGTTCGGGGTTTAAATCCAGTCATTCAGTATTCCCAGAACTCGGAATGAATATGCAAGCCAAGATTTGGTCTCTACCACAAGTAAGGACAAGTAAATGAGTAAGGAACAGCTCTAGCGTGGTTACAGTTTGTGCTTCCATGTGGTGCTATATTTTAATTTTTCACCATCATTCCTGATAGGGGTAACATTTTGAATAACTCATAGAGTGCAAGAAAATCTCAGTCAGCACGGGCTGCTGAGATCAGCGGCCTCTGTGTCCAGCTTGCCAGCCCCAAGAATTCACCAGAGAGAGGGAATTCAGGCTTTCACTTCTCTTTACTCTGCCAGAGTCCCTGCTTTCTGGTTCATACCACCAAAAGCCAGCTTAAACCAGAGGTGAATCTACTACATGATATAACAAACGGCTGTTGCTCTTATTTGCCCTGTATGTTCTTATCTCACAGTTCACAATTAATCACCACCCTGGAAATCAAACACTAAAGTATTTGTACATTCTCTTTTAAAATACATTTCAATTTCCTTTTAGCTGAACTGCCCTGTCCTTCGCCACACCTGCTCAATGCATCATTCTGCATAGCACACTCTGTACATACCTGAAGAGTCTGATGACTCATGCTAGACAGGGAACACGATCACCATACAGAGAACACAAGATCAAAAAGTGTGATGCAATTGAAGCATAGAGGGATGTCTGTTCATTA
The DNA here is from genome assembly GCA_013399115.1 of Anseranas semipalmata. Lineage (NCBI taxonomy): Eukaryota > Metazoa > Chordata > Aves > Anseriformes > Anseranatidae > Anseranas > Anseranas semipalmata. The sequence goes on from VXAA01001421.1 coordinate 583,367, forward strand.
GCAAATAATCACATTTGCATGTTGATGATACTTACAGTACATCATGTCTGAGGACTAGGTTCTGTGCTCAGTAACATGAAATTCTCTTCAGTATGTGACCATACAAGCAATACGAGTACCAAATTTGTACTAAGCACTAAAGTCGTGCTGGAAAACTGTAGATCCAATCCCATCTATTTGGTAAGTATACGTTTTTTGATGCATGTCAGCTTAGCCTTTGTGATTGTTGAAATCTAGCTTATTCTGTTCTATCTGGAGACATTTTGCTCTTTACAGAGAGAATAATTGGGAGAGGCTGATTTTATGAGAACAGCAATACAGATGAATTGGTCTCCTATCTAACATTTATAGGGAAGGTTTCCTTGGTTTCAGCATAGATCACAGGTACATTCGAAGGTACAGCTAGTTTCTCTGAATTGCCATTAAGCTCAGAGTACTCATCAGGTTTTAGAACAAATATATTAAGTTCCCAAGCCATTGCTGTCCCTCATCACATAACCTGCAAGGGATTGCTCCATTACCTGTCTCAGTTCATGATGGTAATGTATCTTTTGTTTGTAGTACTGAAATGTTTTTGCCACTCTGTGATTTATTTTCACTAAAAATTAATGTCGTATTTTGCAAATATGCAAATAATTGTCTCTCGAGATTTTTCGGAAAGTTTCCTTGGTTGTGAGGAAGCTAAAAATGCAGACATTTTCAGCCTGACATTTGCGCATGACTTGTAGTAATGTGGTGTGAAATACCGCATTTCCCCCGAACCAATACAGGGACTGAGCTCTGAGTCTGCCGAACTTGTATTATGAAGGAAGGAAAATGAACTAACTAATACTTTATTCAGAGTTTTACTGGCAGCTTGTCTGTTCTGATGATTTAACTGTTATTTACACTGAAACCAACATGCAAGAAGATTATAGCCTACGACTCCCAGGGGAGCAAGCTGTGGAATTTTTGCATTCTGCACAATGTTGTGGGTTGGCAACCACTCCTGTGTGCTAACACAGATCGCTTCAATCCCTTGTGTTTATCCTATAAACAAGAAAGTGCTCCACTCTGTTGTCCTAAAGAAAATAGCTGAAATCTAAAGCAGCCCAGTCCTGTTTAAGCTGTCCCCAGACACACTGCCTACCACGCGGGTTTGTTTTTCATTTATTTGTTAATGAAAACTGGCAGCAGATGCTACACTTTTATTGAGCACATTAATCATTGAAAGAAAACAATATTTCTGCTGCTCTGCAACTCGTGTACTACACGTAAATAGGGCCTGCTGCTTTCCTGTTAACCCTGTACATAATGTAGAATCCCCTAAAGCATGGGGATTTTTTTGCTACAGTATATTTCTGCTGTAAGAGTGGATGCTTAAATGTGGATTCAAGTAAGATCTGAAACCACCCACTTGGCTTCTGATTTGAAATTAAACTTGTGGCAATAAGTACAAGAAATATGTGACAGGTACTTGGATGGTTTTAAGAAATAAGAATACAGTCTTGATCCAGTTGCTAGTTTTCACAGAACTGTAGTGAGAACAGCAAGTTTAACACTACTGATTCCTGTCGATCAGAGCTGTATTATAGCACTAACGTAAACAGAATGTGCTGAATGCCTGTAAGGCATTAGGGAATTCCTGATGCATATGCCACATACACCCTTCATAAATTTGTGGCCACTAGCACATATATTTGTTCATCTTATTATAGGGTAACAAGAGGTGTGTGTAAGTGCACAAGCTATCAGAGATCTAATCAGCCCTTAGCAGCCCTTTTCTTCTCCCCACTTCTCCTTTATGGGTTATATTACTAATGGCTCTCTTGGGGTAACTTTCTGTCTTGAGAGCAAGCTACCCTGCACACTCGGTTCTGACAGAAATACCTTACAGCTCAATATTGTACCTAAGAGCCCCAAACATTTAGATTCATTACATTTCCGCTATCTTGTGCCATGCAGCAGAGTTACAGCACCCTGCCTGTGGGGACCCATCCAGAAGGTAGGATGGCACTATTTAGATGGACTAACGGGTCTTACACTGTTAAGAAATATGATCTATTCTCTTCAGCAAAGCTGCACTAGTGCAGATGATAATCATAATCTCCATATTCTCTTATTCCCATATTTAAAGCTTCAACTTGTTTCTGAGGAAGGAAGAAGAATCAGAGAAGCACAGTTCATACAGCTGTGGAGGTACCAATTCAAGACCAAATGAGCCTTAAAGTACAAGCTACTTCGAAAATATTTTACTGAACAACAACAACAACAAAAACCCTGTTATTCATATGCAGTTTCTTTATCTCCTGGATTGGGAAAAGAAAATCCGTGAGGTTGATCTATTAAACTCAGCGGAGACACCAATGAAAAATGTAATCTGCCTTGTGTCTCTCTTATTGTATACTCCTGGTTACACAGAAGCATATACCCCACGGATGACCAAATCATTTGTGCTTCAGAATTATGGAAAATTATTCTAAGAGCTGAGTATAACAAAGGAGATGACAAGTTGTCCCTGGGGGTGGTCTGCACATGTTCATCTACAAAGAACAAATTATCATGGAAAAAATTATAATACAGAATACTTTTCTATAATGAATTAAGCATTACTTTTTTTCCTCTAAGCCTAGCTTCTGAATTCTTTTGTTAAATCAGCCCTAGGAGAAATCATTTGAATGTACATGTCTCCATTTGTCTCTGTAATCAATTCAGTGCAAGTTATAAATATACCAGAATATACCAAAAATTAGTTTTACTGTGATCTATTTGGGAACAGGTCTCTTAGCTATATCCAGTTTTTTTTACATCTCATCCTCCTTTGCCCACATGTGAGTACAGTAGCAGAGAATAGTATGGGCTGAAAAACAATGGTGGGATGTCACTGAAACAGAACAGTGCTAACAGGCACTCTTCAGTTCTTGTGGCACTTACAGTGAGGACATATTTCAGCTTCTCATTTCAGACATCTTGGCAATAGATTTCCTGATAAATGGGAAATCCTTCAGAACTTAATTGTGCCTGCGTGGTAACTAAGTTCAAATCTCTCCAGTCAATACTGCGTTCTCCAGCCTGAAACAGGAGTTTTCTAGTAAGAACTAGTCTAGACCGGCTTGGACGGGTGTTAACATGAATTTCTGCGCAGTCTCTACATTCATTATTCTTCATGTTATATCTTTTAGCTTTCCTCCATCCTGCAGGTTCACCCAAAGGGTGTAAGTTTATTGTCAACAGTATTTATTAAAGACAGTGACAGCTGCAGCTCCTAGAATACTAGTAATATTTCATTTTGTTTTTCTTTCTACATGAGTTAAGATCTGTATGATTGCAAACAAAATATACCAGATGAATACAAATGCTAGAATACCGATTCTCTTTCTTTTCAGTTCTTACAATTTGTAGCACAGGAAAATAGTTATAAGTGATTAGACAGCAATTCCTTAACAATTTTTAAAGTAATGTGGCATTTCCCACTGAAACCAAACTATTCCAGGTTTATTGTTATAAGTGCCAAAGAAATTCCTTCATATGAGGTTACAAAAATTCTGCTACTCTTTTCCCAATTTGCAACCTAAAAAGCTTTAATATGCTTGTGGAAAATGGTCAGTGAATTAGATTTTAGACTCAAAGCCCGAATGCAATTACATTACTATGCAAAATCATGGCATTTATCTTTCTCTATGGCTATACCCTATTTTTCAATATTCAAAGTTCTGGCCTTAGTATTTTGCTGATTCTCACAATGTTACTTTACTATTGCTATAGCTCCTTGGGTGATTTGAGTTTTAAATTTTTATTTCTTTTCGATATCTGCAAAGATTATGAAATTCAGAATGGAGCTGAAAACTATGTGATAAATAGGTAAACAGTAAGTCCAGCTCACCTCCATGTACTGCACCTTTGAATAACATTTTTTGAAGTAATAACTTGTTTTTTCTCACCTAAATAGATATGAACTGTTGATACAAAAGAAACAGAAGTGTCAAATAAGGAGCTACTGCTTTTTACAGCTGCTTCTTTTAGTGCAACCTATTAACTTTTGGCTTTCCATCTACATTTTGTGGATATATCCCTTACTGGAAAAACACATAGTCATGTACCAGTGACTATAAAGGTGACATGAGGTTCTTCAGAAACTTCACAGTTTTTCAGAAAAACTTTTCATCCAGAGAGGATATCAATTACTTCCTAACACAGCACTTCAACATAGTGGCTTGCATTTCCAATCCTACTTGCCTATTACCAACTCTATTTAATATTACTAACTGTTTATATGGGAGCAATAGTGTAGCAGTACTTTGCAGTGTAAATGTTTCAATTCCAATCATTTTGCAAGACATTAAACAAATGGTATACCAAGAAACAAGAACAAACTACAAGGAAAGAAGACAGAATGGAAACGATGATGATCTGTGATATATTTTATGACCTACCACGATATGTGTCATATATTCAAAGAATCATAGAATGGTTTGAGTTGGAAGAGACCTTAAAGATGACCTTATTCCAACCCCTTGCCATGGGCATGACACCTCCCACCAGCCCAGGTGCCCAAAGCCCCATCCAGCCTGGCCTTGGGCACTGCCAGGGATGGGGCACCCACAGCTTCTCTGTGCAGCCTGTGCCAGGGCCTCACCGCCCTCTGAGTGAAGAATTTCTTCCTTATGTCTAATCTAAATCTACCCTCTTTTAGTTTTTAGTTTTTTTAGTTTTAGGAAAGTCCATGACCTGTGAATATACAGGATGCAGGGAATATATAAGTCCATTCTAGGCAACAGAATTTATCCTCAGTATAAAACAGTGTACGTTTCAGCTCAAAGAACTGGGCTATTAATTTCTGTTCATGTTAGACTATAATTGGGAGATAATTTAAGCCTGGTTTCTCCAGCAAACCCCATGTAACTATATTTATTCATTTATAAAATATACTGATAACGAAATTACAAAACAAAAAGCAAGCCTAATCTTTTACATTAGTCCTTGGGAATAACTTCAGTTGTCCAACATGTTTGGAAAAGTGGAAGGAGGAAGAGAGGTCGGGGAAGAGAAAGAGTGAAATTAGGATAGTTATAACTCCTCCAAACCAGCTTAGAATATTAGCTTTCTTTTCCAGGAAACAAATAAAAGTTAATTGTTTTCAAGCTCTTCTGTATTGTGTTTATAAGCACTGTGTCTTTAATTATTGCAGCTTGCTTAAAAAATTACATCTAACTGAAATGCTTGATCTTTTTATGGTAGATTTGTTTTATTCTTTTTCCTTTCTTTTTTAGCTTTTACTTTGATGCAGATAGATATAGCTGGAAAACTCCATCCTAGGAAGAATTCCATTGTAGTCAAGCAATAGGATAGATTGATCAGTAAATATGTGAGAACTCATATGCTTTAAGCATTGCAACTGCAGAACTCCTAGGTTATCATGATCTCCAGCAGCTGACGACTTTTGAAGCTAAGATGATCTAACAGATTTGTGCATGTCAAACTAGCAAATCACCAAGTGGGTGCCAACAACAAAACAATGGAATAAAAATAAGAGTGAAGGAATGGCCAGGATGAAATTTATCAGGCTAACCATCACAAGCATTTGCTCTTCCTGCAGACCTCATCCATAAAAGCTGACAAGGAACACCCTGTTCTACAGTATTTCAAAATGTGTGGTTGAGTCAAAATGCACATCCGCACAGCAGGCTGACAGTCCAGGGGAAGACATCTGTAATTTTGTAATGCAATGCTTTGACGTTGTTCGCAGCAGTAATACCCAAACTTCTGAATGACATTAAAAAAAAATAGTGCCTCGAAACTTTTACACTATAACCCCAATACATTGAAACATCAATTTGTAATTAGAACATGTATCAGAAAAATTTGTTATGCGTAGCATGGCACCAAAGGCCTAAATCTGCTGCTATTTACACTCACAGAATTATATAGTGTCACTCTTACTGAATATTTCCCTAAATATGGATGGTAGCATGCTGTCTGCATACAGATGGATTAAGAAAAATGAGTCAGCCTCTCTGCTTTAATAATAATAAAAAAAAAAGCGAGAGACAAACTTGTAAAAACACTCCAGTGATTTTTAGTAAATCAGACAAGGTTATACAAATAAAATACAATAGCCATGTGATTTCAGTAAAGCCAATTACGTCTAAATAACCACAATGCAGAGGTGTGAACTGTTCTTTTCTAGTTACTCATTAACCAATCTTCATTAATCATAAAAAATGTTTTTTCATGATTCTGGATTCTGTAACCACAATCTCCCAATCACTGTTTTGCTCAGGTGGCCCTGTTCCACCTGCCATCCTTTCTTTCCTTGCTAAGATATTTTGCAATAGCAGATGATGAGAATTACAAAAAGAGGTTCCAGGCTTACGGCGCAGATGAAATCTCTTCCAGGTTAATCTGGATGTTTGAGTTTGTTGTTGTTATTTGTTTTAAATTTTACATTTTATAATCAGTGAAAACAAATGAAAAAGCAGCAAATATATTTCATTTGTCTCAAGGGCTGACAAAGAAAACTGAGAAAATACAAAAAACAAACACTACATGAAGCCTTTTCCCCACTTTTCAGATCTAGATAAAAGTCCTGTAGAGCATACCCAAGAATAAATGGAAAATATATTAAGCATGCAGGAATCAAAACTCAATTAATCCTGTGACTGAAATCCCACTGTACCTGTAGCAGCTAGCACTCCATCTCTGTGCTGTGTTTTATGCCTTCCAGACACATGATACTATTCAAACATCATTGTATCCAATAGAACCTAGGCTTCAAAGAGGGACACAAAACATGGAAATGAATGTATACTAATTAAAGTAATTAAAAACAAATCCAGGAGTAAAATCCATGCAAACTAACAGTCTGCATGCAAATAACAAATGTGTTCAGCACACATGCTGTGGATGCCTTTTTTTCCTTTGTCTATATTCTGTTCACTGCAATGGCTCTGCAGTTGTATCTCTCTGTGAAAAGAAGGGTTAATAATTGAGGAAGAGAAATTCTAGTAGGTGAAATAACCGGTAATTCCTTAGGCTTCAGGATGAAAAAAAGCTTAACTTATCCAAAAAGTGTTGTATACCTTATTTATTATTAATTCTAGACATAAATATATGAAATTAAGGCAGTGATATAACCAGGCCAGGTTGTAATTTCTTTGCAGAAACATAGAATATTCCGAGTTGGAAGGGACTCACAAGGATCATCAAGTCCGACTCCTAGGTCCCTAAAGGACAACCCAAAATCAGACCATGTGTCTGAGAGCGTTGTCCAAACGCTTCTTGAACTCTGTCAGGCTCAGTGCCGTGACCACTTCCCTGAGGAGCCTGTTCCAGTGCCTGACATCTAAAAGCAAAAATCAAATGGGAAGAATAATTATAGGAGCATCTGTGAGATCCTCTTTCCTCAGCCTTATGCTCCTCTGCCCAGACAAAAGAAGAGGCTTCAGCCCCAGGAAAGCATAGATCTCAAGAGCACTGCTGAAGACAACTGGCATCAGGAACTTCACACATCTGAACTACTTCCTTGCAGCTCCTTGGAAAAGTCATTCAAGTCACTAACATCATGACAGCTGGAGAAACACGCTGTCAAGATGTTTCATCTTGAGATGAAACCATCTCAAAAATGATGATTCTAAACTTCGCCCTGTTACACAGGTGAAAGACCCAACTATTCCTATGTAGGATAATTAATATATTAAGATTTTCACCAGTTTTGTTAAGAGGAGAACTTGACTCATCACCACAATCAACTTGCATCAACCACTAATCACCTTGCAATTAACAGTTTTAATCAAGTCATATTCAAGTATTTTTCAGGTGGTGGCTTAAATAATAGTTTGAGACACATAGTTATGGCAACTATAATGGACAGCTAAAAAGTATTCCTCAAATCCAACATCTGAAATATAAAAAGTTTAAGGTGGTCTGCCCCGCCCCTGAAACAGCCAGATTCTTCTTTGTCCAAAGCAGGAATGCCAGAAGTCCAGCCTCAAATGCTGCTTAAACTATCCTGTCTTTTTCTCCATGGCCACAGCTTTTTGCTCGCTGCTCTTAACCTTGCAGATAGATAGGCACACATAACCTGATACTTATCTCATAGGCAGGAGGTCTGGCAAGCTGCTTTTCAGAGCCCCAAACAAACAGTCCTCTGTGGACTATTTAGCAGGGCACTGTAGAGTAGAAAGCTAGGTTGTCCCTTCCATGTGTCCCAGTATATCAAGGTTCAAGCTTCATTGACTCCAGTATAGAGACCTTAATCAAGATTTTGCATGCCTCAGAGAACAGTACAGCTGCTAAACTTTCTTTAATAAGTGTTTTATACCTGGGGAAGCTGAACAGGAATTAGCTGAAAAGAGATGGGTTATTTCTGCCTTTATTAAGCACCAATTTATTATAACTCAAGCACTAACATTGTTTTGCGCTAATGTGAAAGAGATGTTGGTCTAAGTGATTTAGCTAAGTCACGGATTCTGTTCCAGTTGTTGTCTGCATTTTCTCTTGCAGTATGGGTTTGCTTAAAATTCAGGAAGCCAAATGCAGTGTCATAAGAGGAGAGACACCTACATGTTTTATTTCCCATCAAGTAAAAGCAGATACAGCCATCTTCCCAGGACTTACTGACAATACAGTCTTTATAAAGCTCACCTTAAGATTTCACAACTATTTCATTTTAAATGAAATTAATCTCTTCTTACCTTAATGAGCCTGTGTTGGCAATGTCAACAGAATATTCTTTTACAGGAGACATGAGTATAAGGTAGGTCATGAAAAGTGGCCACACTGTGGAATTTCAGTGAAGTAATACTGCAGATTCTTCACCTGAATATGTTTTGCTTTGCAGGCCAGTTTTATTGTAGGAGGTTGTTAAAAGTTCTTTTATTAAAGATCAAACACATTTTTAAGGGACACGTCTTGTCTTACTACTAAATTCTTACAGGAATGGGCACATAGTAAGCATGACTCAGCACTTAAGTAACACTACGCACACAGTGTTGGCTGTCCAATAAGCCTGATTTGCCACATCCATTTCCACAGCATTATACAATTACTATTTTTCAAAAAGTACTATTATTTTATTCTAGCTAAAGCTTTCAGATACTCATACCTGAATTTCATCTAGGGTGCTACCAATTGTTGTGCTTGGAATTCAGCAGCAGTTATGTTTCTCAGATTTGGTAATGAACCATTGTCACGTACGACTCCATGGGCACTCTGCTCCTGAAAACTTTATTACTATTATTATTGTTGTTAATATTGTAAATTCCTATGGCGTAGAACCTGGTAGTCACATTCATGGAGCATGATGCCACTATACTAGGCACTGTAGAAAAACAAGAAATTTCATACTGAAACACATTGGATGAAAGTAAGCACCTATAGGATACTATGGAAGATATATATATATATATATATTTATTTTTTTTGGAAGAGCTGATCACCATCAGCTGGTTTAATTACTTTCTACTTCCTTAACTTACCACCAGTTAATATAGAATATAGAGGGAAACTACATTTTATTTTATTTTTCTGGGGATTAGCTTTGTGGGGTGATTATTACTATAAAAGGAGCCCCTTCTTGATGAGAGATGGTAATATCATAGATAATCATGGACTCATTAACGATTGTGAAGAAACAGAATGACAACCAAGCCAGATATAGAAATAATGTTTGGTTTGAAATACAGCAAATTCTCATGAACCCAAAGGGTAGAGATTCATCTAACAATACCCACTGAAAACTCGATTCTCTGACAACAGCAAGACACAAGAGCTAATAATTTATAAATTCCTTATCCTTTCTGATTTCAGCCAATTCTTAGCTAGAGTTCTGGAGAACCAAAGTATAACCACAAGCCTTATAGCTTCTTAGATACAGTACTGTCTTCGAGTGATTTGAAACACAGCTACTTCAAACTGGAAACTGTAGAGCACTGTGGCAGCCTTCGAAGAATTTAATGTCATCTCAGTTCCTGTCCTGCCTATCTCTGCATATGCAGCATAGCAAATGATCTGTTATTGCTCCCACGAGACAGGACAATGAGCAGTTCCCACTGCGGTAAAACAAAGTATTCTTTACCAGAACGGGATGCCCACCTGATTAAGGATGGGCCACATGATAAAGTTAAGCAGAGGAGGCATACTCATGTGTTAAATCATAGATAACTGTGTTTAGAGTTAGAGAAGATCTGTTTGCTGACTTTCAAATAATCACTGAATAATTGAATCAACAGCCAGTAATAAGATAGGGACTCCAGGATAAGACACTGACAGTGAATAAAAGGAAGTCAAGCACAATATTGAAAGTTCATTGCCATTTTCCTGACTTGACTGCTGCACTGTCTTTTGTACCCTTTGCTTTATAAAGTCTTAGACCTTAAAGCTCAAAATGTTACTTATTTGCTGTTTTTTCCTGTAATAGCTATATTGATGAATCAGAAACATTTTTTAAGATCTCATTTATTTTCATATGCTGAAAATGGAAATCCTAGCCAAAATAAAAGAACTGGGAGAAAGTAAATGACCAATAAACTCCTCTTACTTTACTACAGAATTCTTGAAATGCTGTCCTTCCACTTGCTCATGAATCCAGATGAATATACATGCACAATGACACACATAAGTTCAGTCTGTGTTTGCATGTTTGCAGATCAGTTCAATACTACATGATCTTTATCAGTGTTATTACAAAATGTCTTTACAGACTTGTCTGTGACACTTCAGAAGCTGCTGAAATGGATTTCTGGTTGCCAACAGGCTTATCTGAATAACAGAACAGACCGGCCATTGTTGGCATTTTTCACAGTTTGATTTTTAAGTACCAATTTGTACAGCAAAGATATAAATCCAATTCATCTGTCTTTTTCATCTAAAATAACTGTACTCTTTCCCTCATGTTTATCTTAAAGTTTGAAATTGAAATAATGCACATCTCAGGGGGAAACAAACTGTACGATAAAATACATATATGAAAAGATCTGAGCGTCCTCACTTTAATGCTCTTTTCAGACAAAGAAACTGAGATGAAAATCTTTAACCTGCACTAATAAATGCTGCACATACACCAATATCAGTATATCATGCAACTTTGCTTCAGGTACACCACTCAGACGAATAAATATTTCTCTAAGTAGAGAACTGATTTCAGAAAAGAAAAGAAAATCCAGCTCTTACACTCTATAAGTTAGGGGAAGTTGTTATCAAGTGGAGGGGGGACAGAAGTCGGGCCCAGCGGGATTCCACACAGGCACAGAGCAAACTGAGTCCTGATGACTCCAGATGCCCAGCTCCAGGCAGAGCTCGCTACTGCACCCTGAGCTGGCCTGCCCTGAGCAAGCAGCCAGGTGTGTGTGAGCTGCACCACAGTGCACTGCTGTGCTCCACAGACCTTAGTGTTTCAGAAAAGTTTCAGTACATGCAGTGATCTCTAATGAGCAAACACTGACAAAGCATTTAACATTTCCAATGCCTCATAAAACTTCAAACCTATCTTACAAATTGCTTTCAATTTCACTCAATATTTTCCTGTATTTTCATCATCCTACAGCAAATACTATCATTCGTACTCCACTTGAATAAGGAATACAGTGTTAAGGGGAAAATAACCTCTTTTCCTGTGAAGGTATGCGTGATTTCCTATTCTGAATAACAAGTTTTCTTGGGATTAAATAAACTTCTGGAAAAAGCACAATAAGTCCATGCATACCCCTTAATTTGAATGTAATAAAAAGCCAAACCACAAAATGGCTTTTTTCATATTTCAGAAATATTAAATTGGATACAAACAATATCATTTATAATGTGTATATTTTCATTTCCAGGAAATTGGCAGATAGTAAGGGCAAATGTTGAACTGAGCCAAACCAAAATACCAAATATTGGACCATTTAATCAGTCAATTGATTTTCAGAGGTGTGGGGCAGTTTGGAGTTTGTTCTGCCTATCGTGTAAGAGAAAGAAGAAATGGAAGAGACCATCAGGAGAAACGAATATTATCAAGGCTGACAGGAAAGATAAAAGGATTTTCTCCCAACATCCTGTTCAAGATCTAACCGTTTTAGTAATAGGATTGAAATCAAGTCTAGACGTGTTCTTTAAGTGAAATACTACAATTTCATCCTTCTCAAGATGCTTCAAACAGAAAAGAAAGTAGTTGCCACAGGTTCTTAATTCTGAAAGACCCCCGAGGGAGGGGAAAAAAAAAACACGTCCAAGATCTCAGCATTTATAGTCAAAACTCCTGTCTACAAAGGAACTAACAGCTCAGTTATATTGCATGCATTTCTAATACAGCATCCATAAAAATTAACTCATGTAATAAACCTCTTGGCAACTGCTTCCGAGTTAAGAACAACTAGGTTATTTCCAAATCAGTGATATTGTTTTGTAGGTAACCATATTTTAAAATAACAACTTCTCCCAATATAACTTTTAAATGTATCTTAGTGAATAGTTCAGTACATTAATCTGGGCTTCTTAGTTCTCCTTATACAAATATTGACCAATATTTAATTATTTCATTTGCTCTCAAGTAAAAGTGCCCATATACTGGAGTTTCATATCAAGTTTCACTGTTGCTGTCATTCAGATTCCTCACAGCCTTTTTTTAACACCTACAGCAAATCAGAACAGATTATCATTTTTTTCCTTTAGCCATGCAGTAGGGCAGTGGATTTTCTTTTCCTTTGTTACCAGAAAAACATCTAAAAGCTGCGATACTTACTCTCTCATTGAAGCAATCTGGAGCTGAAACCCAGACAAGAAACTAGTCTGTTTTCACACTGCAGCCCAAGAAACACAACACAGAGGAATAAAGTTGTGACAGTCAGAAAAGAGTTCAATACATTTTAAAGGTTTCTTTTTTTGGAACAAGTATTCCTCCTCGTGCTAAATTGTTGACAAGAAAACAAAATGCTAAGAAAATACGTTGTCTCCTAATTTCATATTCAATAGAAAACACAAACACGCTACCATAAACAAAAATATCCTGCTAGTGCCCAAGCATATTAAAACACCAGACATTAGACAGGTCTGTATATCAAAATAGCCTTGGCATTCATGTGTGACTATGGAGTGGCTCCTGTCCATTCCAACTCTTGTGGTTCTTCATCTCCTTTTGAGATCACTGCTCCCAACCTTTATGTCAAACATTTAAAGAAACAAAGTTTGTAAACTTTAAAATTGTGTTGATTACTGAATAAGTATGTGGCTTATCAGTAATCTTATTCAGAGAGAATGGAGGTGTATTTGTCTTATTTAGCTAAAAAGTCTAACAGCTATCATGATCTCTAATAATGAGCGGAGGTAACAAGCTTCTGGAAACAGGAAAATATGCCCCTAAAATAAGATAGGTCACCTATTGAGTTAAGAAGCGTAGGAAGGGGTAGATTAGTTCAGAACAAACTGTGAAAAAATCTAGACAGATTTTACTCAAAGTTCCTAATTAACTTGCCACAATCCTGGTTGTCAGGAAATATGACAAAAATATTGATGTAGGCAGCACCAGACAGTTTCTACTTCCCAAACTTTAGTGCATCCTTACAGAAACATGAGTGTAAGTGATCACAGAATATACAGGTCTTAACCATGATTAAACTACAGCAGCAAATACAAGGAAGTTTACATTTCTTATGTGTTTTCTCATTAAAGGTTTGAACATTTCCTAGTACAAAGCACTACAGTAAGAGTCATTTTTTTCCTTTCGGCTCTCCAGTGTCATTTGTTACTAACATCAACCTCATAATTATCACTTACTGTTTTTGACCCTGTTCATTACCTCTTTTCTGCTTTTTTTTTTTTTTTTTAGAAATGTCATTTTAAAATGACTGATCTCAGTGAAAGCCTTGATCTTGCACTGAGTTCTGCTATCCTGAATCTTTCCTGTAGTGCAACTGTTTAATCTCTAATGAGGATTTCAATTGTGTTACTGTTTGCTTTACTATCAACCACTTAGACTAACTGTAAGCACAATGAACTCTCTGAACCTCACATGGAGCAACCATGAATCTGTCAGGATTAATGGTCTTATGGGTTGCTGATTTTACTCCATGCTCTCTCAAAGGCAGGAGGAGAGTCCTGCAGCTTGACCTCCATAGCTATGCTGCCTGCCAGGGAGTGGGAGGGTAGGAGGAGGTATGGCTAAGGGAGCCAGGCACGCTCCTGTGTTTTCAGTAAACACTGCCTGGAAAATGGGCCTGCATTATAGCACAGATTAGAGACCAAGATAGATAGCAGCTGGCTGTGCTGGAAAAGCCCTCTGAGGGGAACTGCGGGGTTTGCTTGGGGAAGAATGTGCCAGAGAATCAGGCAGCAGTTGGCACAGAGTGGTGTAAAGCAATACTGGTCTTGGTGTGGTAGCTGAAGGGTGTAGTAAGGGTAGAGAATTAAATTAATGACATCCTCTGCTACCATCACACCTGTGCTGCTGCTCAGTCACCACACAAACCTTCCTTCCTGATTTTTCGCACAGTTGCATCTGGGTCTCCTTCTTTATAGTTTCAGCTCCCTCCCTAAAAACGATTTTTGAGGTCATATATGCTGTTGTAACTGCAGCCCATTAACACAGGCACTATAAGTGGTGTATTTAAAAGCAGTCTCCAGCTGTTTGGTATTCCATGGTAGCATGGCTATATGGTTATGAGTGTTGGAACAAGCTAGTTCAAAGACAGCTGGAGGAGTCTGCACAAATTGCAGCGCATATAATTCTTCCTGTCTACACATGGAAACAGCTTGACCCAAACCAATTCGACTCCAAAGAGCAATGTGAAATACATTTCCAGGGAAGCCAGTGAAAAGGCAGGGCAGGTCTAAAGCTGCCTTTCTACTGAAGAGATGGCCTAAATGGAAGTGTGGGGGACACTGACACTGCAAGTACAGGACATGTCCTGTATGGCATTATCCTCTTGCCAAAGCATGGTCTCAGAGTGCCTGGATCAATTTTTGACTTAAACCTGGATTTCCTTTGTGACTTCAGTCATTTAAGTCACATACTTTCTTAGTTCATCATTTACAAAATGGAGATTTTATTTTCTTACCTCATAGGAAGGTTGAGAAGATAAAATCAATTAATGATTTGAGATATTCAACTATAGTGGTGCAGAGGCCCTTCTAAATAGCTAGACAGATTAAAAGATGTATGAATCTGGGGTATTTCCCAGCAAATTCCAATTCATACTTTTTACCGTGGTTATTATAGAACTTCATAAAAGTTACAGCCTTTCAAACCTGAAAGTAACTAGTGCTGTGATTCATGTATTTCCTCTTTTCTTTCATGACCTGATGTTTCTGATTCATAGACCAGCAAATATCAAGATATCTAGAATGAAGTACCTGCTTAATTCAGCCACAGACTCAGTGTTTTTGTTGCCCTTCTCGTGAAGGTTATTGCAAACGCTTCAGAGAACAATGGCATATAGTTTTGCCATTTCTTTATTTTTTTATTTTTCTACTTCTGGATGATTGTTGCTAAAATAGCCCAGCACTCACATTTTCCCTGCATTGTAAAATTTCTGAGTGAATTGGTTGGTGTATCTTAGAAGACTTGAAAAACGAACTGTTTTTACACATATTTTCTTTATATTTCATAGTGCACTTCAGACACAAGGCACTCTTTTCTCTCGAGTCAATATATGTTGTCCCATCACACTTGCTTCCTCCAGGAATAAGGCTTTTGAAAGCAATTAAGTCACTCTGAGTTTAAATTGCCATACAGCATGTACCCCAAACACATTCTGATCTTAGTATAGGACTGACAAAGGCAGGTTAACTTTCTTTTGCTTATTTTTGGCATTCCCATAACAAGAAACTTCTTTCATATTCAGGGTTAGATACAACATACTGGTCAGTCAAGGCATCCAAAATGAAACTCAGGTCAGAAATCACTTAGCTGGACATTGATAATGGTTTTCACTTTTCAATAGCCACAACAGTCCTTTTAGCCCCTGACTTTTGTACTGTTGAGAGCCAAGGCACTACCTACTAGGATTTGAGCAATTACATACTAACAATTATCATCTTTTAATATCATATGCAGAGAGTATCTTATGTAAGGTTGATGCTTGGAAGACCGTTGTTTGCCCAGGTAAGAAAATGAAGCAAAAGAAAGAAAAAGGCCTGTAAGTAATGAATGAGGTTTTCAGTGAGGGATCTGCAATCACAGCATAGTTCTCACTCTGTGGAACTAGTCATTGCATAAACAAATAACTTCTTTTGTTTTTAGGGGATTATGGCTACACTTCTCTATGGCATTATTATCTATCTTTGTCTATTTTATAATACAGAATAAGGCTGTGTTTTCACTGAGGAAATAAAGATTTCTGGATATAACCCATCATGTTTAATAGTCAGGTATCCCATGAGTTCACAGATGACAGTTAAACATCCATTATGTTTTGTGCAGGAAAGAAATGTGAACATCAAAATTCTTTTGCTTTGAAAAGTGTGCAAAACTAGCTGAACAAATACCATTACTCCATACCATGGAGCAAAACAATAATTTCCAGGGTATTTAGGCACAACTGCACATACAGAGCCACACAGGATTGTGACAATCTTCTTTTTGAATCCATTAAGACTTGACACTTCACTGCAAAGAAAGGTCTCTCTACAGTTTGATTTTAAAGGAAATAGCCTTAAGCTTGCCCTGATCTTTCCAAGGAGATTCAGTACAGTAAAACTCAGACTCTCACCACGTCATAAGATAGTAGCTAAAACAACTGGTTCAGAAGGTCTAATCAATGCAACATGCAGTCTCCAGTGGACCAATGGGTCAGGTCCTCGGCTACTCTAAATATATGGGCTCCAGTGCTTTATCTGAAATACGATCCTTCTTCCCCTGGTTAAGACACTGTAAGTTTGTAAAAGAGGGAGATACAAGAGCCCATTTCCCCCAGCATTTGATTTCGTCGTATTGCTGTTTTTCCCAGAACGCTTGTTACTATTTCATACATCAAATGCTGGACTGAATCTCTATGTCTGAGATATCTCATTTTCCTTAATGTCTTAGTTAACTGAAATATTAAACATATGAAGTGCAAGTCTCCTATTACTTAAAGCCTAAATTAACATAATTACCATAATTAAGACAACTGCTTTTTTCAGCCTGTTCTTATTTCTTGCCTAAAGCAGATTCATTATCTGCAAGGCAGCTTGTATTTATCAGTGAATGAATTATTGAAATTGCTACCATTAAAGCTCATCAAGAAAAATGCATCATCACTTACCTTAATATTACTGATTTGCCCTCTGATTATCTAGGTGACCAGTTTCGTGGCTCATTAGAAAGACCAAGTGTTAATTAAAACAACTTATAATCTTAAATACAATCATCAAGAAAAAAGGTGAAATAGAAAAGGTTGTACTGGGACCATTAAAAGAAAATTACAGAAATCTTTAACAGAGATTGAAAATGCCAATGACCAAAGCCATAAAGGCAAAGAACAAATCTCACTAGGTTTCCAACTTGGAATTTACTTACACTATAAAAAAAAGGAACAAATTACCCACACAGATGTTTTTAAGCTAGCCAAGTGGATACCAACAAGAGATTTACAGCACAGGCTTCCTCACCAACTGTATTCAAGCCCACCTTAACATCCACCATTGCCTTGCCTTCATGACAACATCATTATGCCATAAGTGTTGCATGGGGATCCCTTGACTATGTCTCTTTCTAGGCACTTTTTCACCCACTGAGATAAACACAACTAATTCAAAGCATGAATTTCTCATGGCTTACCCTCCACAGCAGAATAACTATGAAGACACATTGCATATCACAATGCCTCTACACCCACAGCCACTGCTTCATCTTACTCTCAAATAATCAGCTACTTGGAATACCCTCACAGCTGTCAGTACACAATCTGACAGCTTTTATCCTTCAGAAGAAATAAAATCCAGTTAAATCCTTCCTTTTGGTTGATAATTCATATCACAGTGTGCAATCATAAAAGAGGTGCTATTTTATTTAAATATCATGCCTTAGTTATTGTAGCAGCAATATAAACTTTATTGAATGTTTTATTGTTACATAGCATTCCTTGCAATAAAGGCATCTTAGTCACTTCTAACTCTCCTGGAAAAGACGGCGTTCCTGTAAGATCAGTCTGGCAATAAGCATACCTCACTATGACTTTTTCTTTAATATAAAAATGTGCTTTTCATGTTCCACTATGTATTTTCTTCCTTATAAAAAGCCTGAAGAACTTCTCAGAGGCTAAGGCAATGCAATGTAGTGCAAAAAGGTAAAAAAAAAAAAAAAGTGTTTCACTGCAGACATTAAATGCCTTTATGATGCAAAGCATAAACACTAGCGGCTCCCTGCCATCAGAGCTCAGCTCTCCCTTCCATAAAGCCTATAAGAAAGCAATTAATTTCCTAAGACTCTTCTACACTTGCCATTCCTGGTGAGAATAGCAGTACAAAGAAACATACCAAAGAAATAAGGATGGATTCACTGCATTACTGTATGTAAACTGCATATTCTTTCCCCTACAACATTACTACTAAGAACCCATGGGCAAGCAAATACTTGTGCAGAACAGAATCTTTCCATGGCAAATAGTGCTATCTACAGAAATTGTATTTTCTGCCACAAATAATCAACCCGTATGGCAGCCACTTTGTTTGTCCCTCCAGTTATGGCCTAGGGACGGTCCATTTCTGGAACCAAAAGAATTTTGATAAGTAGTATAAAGATCAACAACTGTCCTGACTCTTTTCCGAGGCAATTTTACTGTCTTGACTGATGGATTAGCCAAAATGCTATCATCTTTTCTGGAACTTCAGAAACGTGTATCTTCAACAAAAATCACTACAGATGCAATGCTGGACTTGACAGACTTTATCATAAATTACATTAACTCTTTATTACATTTATTTAGAGTCCTTTACCCAAGTGGGGAATTATTTGATTAATTTTTTTCTACTGTAAGCAATCAAAACACCAGCTCTCCTGATTACACTACTTATATCAACACGGTCTACTCAGCAACAGCTGTTCAAACATTTGTTAAATCACTTCACGGCAAATAACAATATGGTGCTGCATGCCTGTTCCTCATTTCAACTTAACCATTGCAATATTTAACATACACTAAAAACAGATGCTGTATGTAGAAGTATTTTCAAAAAATATTTCGTCTTTATCAACAGCACCCTGCAAGTCTCAGAGGATACTGGAAAGTTCCATCGGTAAGTAGCATTTAAAAAGCTGAGAGAAATGAATAGATTCTTTCATCCTGAAACCTAATTCCTAAGAATGTGCACATAGGAGTCCAAACAGCCTGACTTTACACTTTGGTGCCCAAGGTCTGTGGTTGACTCTTTTTATTCATTTATTTTATATGTATTGCAGCAGAATTCACCATCTATGAAAAATACCAGGATCTTCTTGAGATAGACACTAAGCAGGCAGGTGATGAAAAGAATGCCCAACTCTAACAGAGACATGAAGTGACCTGCAGAAAAAAATCATCTATAAAGTCAGGAAGCAAAATTCAATTTTTCTGACTTTCCCGCTAATGCCCAAGCCTCGGAACCCTTCTAGCTTCCCAAATGTGTCCTGATCTCCCAGAATTTCTTAGTAGTGTACCCCTGAAGTTTAGACAAGCAAATGTGAAAAATTTGTCTTAATTACTGAGCTCTGAATAAGGAAAGCTTTCTTTCCCTGCATTTCTTCCTTTCCTATAGGAAGCGTAGCAAGAATTTTATTAATTAAACGAGTAAACAGGTCATTGTCTTAACTTGCTGATATCTATTTCTGTGTTCCTGCTCCAGGAATCTGAGCCATACTACATCTTCTGGAATTTGACAAAAAGAGTGATGTAATCAGCAGCAAACCATTCTCCAAGCTGAGACTGCAAACACACATGGTTCCTTCTGGACACACAGTTTTTTAGAGGGGTTGCTCCTTGTGCCATTAGTCCTTAGCAAAATGTCAGGAACTGCATTACAGTTTTACGCACAGGTGAAAGCTGAAGAATCCAGTAGCCTGTATTCTTGCAGAAGCTGTCTTCTGCTCCATTGAGAAAGATCTAATGCAGCCTTGCTACCAGCATAGGGAAAAAGTACAGATACCTTCACCTAGCAGTTGTGTTTCGACAAGCCACTCAGTGTCTTTGGAGACTCCATCCCCACTCATTTTCCCCTTTAGATAAATTCTGTCTTCTCACTATTCCCTTACTATCGAATTACAGAAATTTCCAAATCTTTCCACCTTTCTGCTTTCCTCTCTGAGAAAAGCACAATGCACTGTATTCACAAATTGCAAAAATATAGACAGATGGCTTTACTTGGAAAGAATCAACACTGAACTCCAAGCAGTTTGAACAAAAAGCTTCATTACAAACTTCTAGGTCTCGTGCTACCTAGGCATTAGGCAAGTGCTGTGAAAGTGACTGGAGGAAAACTCCAGTTGAGCAGAATGAAGACTGGGATAAAGTTTTGACCTCTGCTGCTAAATATCAGGGATATATTGAATGAGTTACTGTTACCAGTTCTGCAAGCAGTGAGATCCTTATGAAAAGTTCTGATTCCCATGGGTGTAGGATGCAATTATTAAGCCGTTTCATTCCAAAATTTAGATACTGTTACTAACAATCTGGCAGGGAGAAAAAGTTTAAGATCTTCAGACAACAGATTCTGTTGAATTAATTCTGTTGAATTAATGCACCAGTCCAAAAACAAAAATTACATGTGAGAGGGGGATTTTCAGCAGCTTAATCATGACTTTGAATTCCAGTGAAGTAGTAGTAGTTTAAGTGCTACTGGAAAAATGGACAATAGCAAACAATGTTAGTACAAAAGTTACTTTCTCAACATTTAATGGCTCCTTAATCTTGCTGATCAGCAACTCTTGCTCTCAAAATCTACAAGATAATTAGATGACAAGATAAGCCAAGCATCCAGAACAGACTTGACTCATGGAAGATGAGGTAACCCAGGAACCCAGCCCAGCTGCTACGTAAACTTGGGTTCAGTTTAGCTGCTGTAGCTTTAAATAGAATGAATAAACTAACAAAACCTCTAAAATCAAAAGGAACTCAAGACTATGTTTTATATCAGGATTTACTCACTGCATGCTTTCTCCCTGTCTACTTCACCACACCCATAGATTTTTTTTTAATGCCTTTCTCGTAAAAAGAAGACTTCAGTAAAATCTCTGAGGTTGAATCATGTTTAAAGACAGAAGGCAAAGGTATAAAGGAAAGCATTAACCCTACTAAGCCAAGGGTCATTCTCACAGATTTTTACTGACATGGTATTGGAAAATTCCTAGGAGAACTCACTAAATGAAACAATTCCTCAGTGGGACTCATGAATATGGCATTTTCAGGAGAAAAGCAGTATACCAGGGTTATGCATGTTAAAATCATATCTAGAGAGCCAAATGACAGAAGAGTTCCTTTCATTGTTTATACTTAAACTAAATATATATACCTGTGCTGGATTTTTCCCTCACAATGTTCTATCCTTGAGCTGGAGAATTCAACACATTGTTCAGCATTCCCTGGATGTTACCTCAGCTTATACCAAAAAAAAAAAACTTAATGCTTTTGCAGAAGTTTTCTGGTGAAAGCACAGCATTCCTAAAGCGCAGGTGCCTGAAAATAGATAATAGAACCATTGGATATGAAACCAGAGATCATACACAAGACCCTGGAAACAGGGGGTTAACAGCTTCTGAAATTAAGTCATTTCCCGCGAGATAGACAGGACAAGGAAGTAGAATTACTGGGTTAGAGCCTTTCAGGAAGTAGATCTGCTAAACTAGTAGCTCTGTCCAAAACAAAACAAAAGAAAATCCCTCAGAGAAACAAAGGAGGCTAGTGGAAAGTCTGCGCGTCAGCAGAGGGAACCTTTCCCGGCAGGCTTGTGGGAGTAACGTGCTCAAAGTCTGAATGTGTTAGGTATTTTTGTGCTCTAAAACAGGAGACATTCATGTAACAGTAAGGGAGTATTTCATATTGTGTTGAAAGACGGCTACACTAATGAAATAACTGCTCCTTTGCTTTGCCGAGCTAATGCTCTACAGTCACTGTTCAACACTTGTAAGTCTAGTCTAACAGTTTGAAGGAATAAAGGAAGAGAGCACTCTTTGTTTGTTCATTTTTGTTTTCCTGTGTAGTGGTTATGCCAAGAAGTGATAATAAGAGAGTCCCTTCTCCTGAGGAAAGTACTCTGAGAATATCTGCTCACGAGAATGGACTCCGGGACCAAAGAAAAAACTAATCTTTTAATTGGCAAGTTTTCACACTGATAGTGAATGCATGAATTTATTCTGTTCAGAACTCTGTGTGTCTTTAATCTAAAAGCATGTTTCAAATTTTGTCCACAAGAATTTAGACGATTTCAATAGGGTATGTATATAGTTTTAAATTTTCAGTTATAAAAAACAAAAATCAGGTTTTTAAAGGTATTCTGTTTTCACAAATTGCTATGGGTTTTAAGTACTTGATGCACTTAAAATCTAAGCTAGCTACAAGTTAGTTACAGCCTTAGTTCAGCATACAAAGAATCCATGCATAGCACAGGATTGGCTTGGTTTAGGCATATAGAAGAGCAAGATTTATTTGGCTACAAGGATAAAGGAAGGTCTTTTTATTATCTATATATTTTATTATTTTGTACCTCTAGTTTTAAAATTCTATATGGATGCTAATTAACCCATTGTTGAGTTTTAGTAATTTTGTAAATTTACTGCTTTTGTAACACAAATATTTAAGGAAATAGAGGAGATGAGATGGGCAGTAGGAGAGCAGTGTGCGTATCAGGCTTACCTGTGGAGGTGGGGAGACATAAACAAGCCTTTAGATATACAAGTTCAATTTGTCTCTGTATTTTTCCCTTTTTTATTTTTCTGTTTATGCTACTTTCCCTAATAGAAAGTCATAGCATTTTTCAAGTATCAAAATTAATTTTAAAAGTCTGTTTCTAGGACCGGATTCCAAAATGAGTGTGTTATAGAGACTTCCAACACAGTTGTGACAAACAGCACTGGAGGGGAAAAATGTAACTGTGGGAAATGGGTATTTGTAAGCACTGGGGCTGTTAGCTCTCACTGGAATTCACTGTGACTAAATATTTTTGAACTGTCCTGAAATTATAAACCATAGAATATAATAGTTATCTAATAAAATTAAAAAAGAAAACAACAACAACAAAAAACAGTAGACATGACCCCTTTTAAGACTGCAGTGCCATCTGTAACCACTTAGTTTGTTATAGAGCTATTTATTCAGTTTACTGTGTGTATTTTGAGTGTATACATAACATAGGCACTAGATCTCATGAGTGATACAAGTTTGTTTCTATTTCTGAGGACTAGGGGAATGTGATACTGGAAATTCTCTATGAACTGTCAGAAAAATTTTTCTGATGGGATTATGAAAGCTCAGGGGGGAAAAAAGCTAAACGGAAAAATCTATAAATTTCAGCAAAGACCAAGTCTGTATCACCTTTTATATTTCAAGATCTCTATCTGTTCATAAACTCGATTTCTCAACTTCTAGTTTGCATGTCTTTGACAACCTTCATTCAAACCATATGCAAATACTAAATGTGTTACAGTTAGGGGTAATATGAGATGCTTTCTTACTCATTTAATCAAATTAATCTGTTAATTCCAGAAGACAGTAGTTTTGAATTATATTGATATTTGCATTACCAGGAATTGGGAGTAACCCAAGCATGTGGTTGCTTCAGCTTTAAGGAAGGCTATCAGAGAGTTTTTAGTATTTTGCATATTGCATGTGGACTCCTTTAAGATCTCTAAGGAGACTGCTGGTTTTCTATTCTTCTCTTGGCCACTTATGGCTACTCTGCGAGTCAGGATACTGAGCTAGCTGGACCACCAGTCTGGGTCAGTGTAGCTGATTATACATGTATTTCAAGTATAAAGACCCTGTAAGGTATTTACACAATGTAGTAGCAGGTCTGCTTCACACCAAATATTCTTCCTCTCTAAAAGAAGACTGTGGTCATACAGGTATTGTTAGGTAGCTACATTGGTTGAAAATCAGAAGCGAATCAGTGTTGCCCCTCCTTACACAGCACTATTATGTTGGCTTACAAGTATCTTCTAGTTATTTATTTGATAAACTCACAAAGCATGAAGTAGTTCTAGCCAAGATAATTCTGTAAAAAGCACTCTCAGGTCAGCTGGGGAGCGTGTGCAAGGAGCTGCACAGCTGTGACAAAGCTGAGTAATGCTGGCTGCAGCATATCCACAACCTAGAAGATGGGCTACACCCCTGAATGCGCCACTGCATTTCCATAAACATTCATTGTGTTCTTTCAATTAACAATATATTTTAAAGTTGAAAGCCATGAACATGTATGCTTGGAACATTCAATTTGGGAATCAGGGAAAGTATATTCATCTCCTGTGGCTCTTTTTTCTCTATGTTCTTCTTTAATAAGGCCTCAGCATTTCATGGCCACTGAAGAATTCAAAGAATGCCATTAACCAAGATACCACCCTGCTAATTAAAACTAAATACTTGTTCTGAAAGAATTCCATAGCAAATCTCAAGTCCTACACACAGAAACTCCTTTTAAAGCCACAATATTACAGCTTTCTGTTTTCCAGTTGGTATCTCAGCCTTTCTTTTGCCTTTGCATTCTTAGTTCAATAATTACTTCACCGAAATCTTGAGACTGGCATCTCATTTATTATTATTCTTTTATAATTTATAAATCTCAGCTTTCACGTTTTGGTCTCAAGACTTTGTTCTCTGCTTGCTTGGCTGCTTCTAGACTGTTGCTTTACCTGTCTTTATTAGAGGGGACAGAAAAGGAAAAGAGAAGAAAGAAGTAAAGGGTGTATGGGAGGGAATAAATTGCTGGAATTTACTTTTGCTTGGGGCAAGGAAAGACAAAAGTGTCTGAAAAAAGTAGAAAAAACAACAGTGGAAAAAATCGAAAGTAGCCCCCAAACACTTCACCTTCTTGAAGTTTACATGTTTTCTATTTCTATAATTTGCTATTTCTCTATTTCTATAATTTGCTATTTTTCTGGACAGCAGATGGAAACTGCCACTCAGATTTGTTTCCTGTGAGTTGTCATATATCAAGACTCCGAACTGGAATTCTGCTTAAAGCCCCAGGACTGCCAGGGAATCTAAAAGGTCTTTTGGCTACCTAAAACGCTGCTGCATTCTCCCTGAGAAACAAAGCATACGCATCACATCTACACTGTAAATATTTCTAGAATTCTGTCTCTTTGCTTGAAAAAGTTATGCCTTACCTCATTGTTAACTCTGTGAGGAAAAATGTGTGTGTCATAAAACCCCATTTCCCTGAACACAGGGAAATCAAATAGCTCAGAAGTCCAGCATGCTCAGAAGCTGCTGCTTTTCTCATAGTCTGCTGTCTCTTCCATCACACACAGATGTAGCTGTAAAGCAGTAACGTTCATAGCAACCCCCTAAGATCATGTGCTTTTCTTCTATTTGGTTTTGCCTTGTAACCCCATGCTTTTGAACAGCGCTGCCTTATTATCTCCATAATAGTTCTTCAACATATTATTTAATGACTCTTACCTTTACACCTAAAGGCAGGGAACTCGCCAGCCTGATCAGCTGTAACTAGGTTTGTAATTGAAAAAGCCTACCTCACAGCAGCTGTGAACACACATAGCCTGCTCTGCCTTGCGCAGCATTACAGCGGCTATGCTGCACACCTGGTCTCTGAACCCCAGGAAACTGGGTTTAGAGGTAGGTGTGATGTGACTTACATAAAGCATTTCCATGTCACTTCCAACACGCAGGCACATTCCAGTTTCCCGTATACCCCCACACAAATCAGATGAACTGTCAAAGTCCATTGACGTCTATTTACATGAAACAAATGTCTCCTTTAGTATTGTTTTGCTACATGTATCACTGCTTTTTGGAGCAATACACAAATCTTAGGCCCATCTCAATAGAAGGGGAAACTGTAAGGAAAATACAAATTCATAAATACAGTCACATTTGAATTCTTCAGTTCTGTGGATTGCCACAGAAGCTCCAGTTCTTAAGGATTCTCCAAGCTTGTTTAGCTTTAAGACTTCAGAGAAGGAAAAGACTTTGTGAATTAACTAAACCTGGAGCTCAGAAACTGCACCTCATTTAGAAACCATTTGAAATGTTCTCATTTAAGAGCTTCTGAAATGAAACATAGCGAGCTTCCAGGTTTCAGACATCATTTCCCAATTTGCAATGAAAAGACTTACAAAGGTTTGATGAAACTAAAAGGTGCTTATTTTCCTTTTTTTTTTTTTTTTTTTTTTTAATCTACGGAATCATCCTTCCAGAGCTTCAGCGACTGGCCCTGGCAACAAGCAAGCAAGCTGAAATACTTCCTACAAGCACTGAGACGATCTTTCCTATCTAACAAATCCCTTCACATTGTGATAGTGTTGCATTTCAAGATATCAGTTGCTTCTCACATCAAAATGAGAAATGTCTAGCGTAATGTACCAAACTTTATGCCTTTCTAGTAGATTTAGTAAGATCTAATCACATAGCTGAGATAATGACTCCTATTTGCATGCTAGCAATTAACGTTGAAACAGACAAACTACACAAGAGAGAAGAATACAGTTTAAGATTTTTTCCCATATTATGAAATACAGGACTCCTTGCCACTACTGAATGTGCGGTTTTTGGACAAGCTACAGCTTCCACAGTGCTGTAGGTGACATTGTTGTAAAATATGAGTAATTGTTCCTTTTTTTCAGAGCAGCAAACATTCGTTACTAATATCTACATTTCAAAAGCCTTAGGTGCAGTAGGTTTTCCAACACCAAGTTTTCAAAATGTCTTGCTTGTGCAGACTGAGAGCAATGAGATTCTTGAATAACAAGGGTTCAATTATTTCTGGTTCCTCAGATTTGAGAGCTGCCGCTGCAGCCTGTAAATCTAGTGTCACAAGATTTTCAATCTAAATTCAAACCAGGAGCTCTAAAAAGTAGAGACAGGCAGTTTTAAGAAGAGCTCAACAGCAGTAACCACACCTGCAAAGCCCAACTCAAGTCCACTTAAACACCATTAGAGTAAAGCCCAGGTTTTGCTCATACGTGCTCTATAAAAGTGAACAGGCAATCATTCCAACAGGCACAACGTAATGTTACAGTACAAGTCCATAGCCTAAAGTGCACATTGTGGGCGCAGTACTGACTGGGCTTGGTTGAGGCTGAAATTCACCTCTCCAGCCTTGTTCTTTATGTCTGGGAGCACAGGAGCTGCCAGTGCCCAATTTCGTGAAAGGGGGAGGACAGCGCCCGGAGGAAGCATCCATCCACCTGTGAGGAAGTAACTGCAGTGAAGGCGCAGCTGCAGAAGAAGGAAGATGCTGCCCACGGACATTCAGAACAATCTGCCCAGTGTTGTGCCACTCATCACCCAGCCACTGGCACAAACACCGTTTTCTTCTCCCTTCTCCAACTCGCTCTTTTCCCCCTGCAGCCAGGATCTACCATGTTACATAACCACACCATTGTCTGAGGCATTCTGTAAACACGGTGTGTTTTCTGAGGTGAAGGTTTCAGGGGCAATACGAGGGGCTCGCGCAAGACCCTGGTGAAAGGGCAGGGCTGGTTCTGTACCTCACTACGTGGAGCTGGCTTCGTTCCTGGTCCAAAACCAGCGCCGGGGCGCACCAGGCGGTGCCGGAGCTGCACGGGGCACAGCTGCGGCGCGCGGGCCGCCTGAGAGGAACCTGGCGCGAGGGGACCGCTATGAGGGGGCGCGCGGCCGGCCTTGGGCGGGAAGGGGGCGTCGCGCGGCCGGCCGTTGGGCTCGGGGGCGTCGCGCGGGCCGGCCGTTGGCGGAGTTGGGAGGGGGAGCGCTGAGGGCAGACGGCTCCGCCACGCTGACAGGAGGAGACGGCTGAGGCTGGCGGCTGCGCTGGG
>VXAA01001421.1:612069-636207 GCA_013399115.1 Anseranas semipalmata
AAAAAGGCAGTTAGACTGGTTTGGCATGACTTTTTTCATGACAAATTCAGGCTGGCTGTTATTGTCACTTAGTTTCTTGGCAGTTGAAAGGCACGTGTTTGCTAGCATTGTGAAGGGATTTTTCTTGAAATATAGCTTAGCTGACATATGAAAGACTTTTCCTTTCCTCCCCTCTTCAATAAATAAATAAATAAGAAAAAGTGTGTACTTTACAGCCTCTATGATGTTTCAGCAATTTTCTATAGTAGCCTAGAATGAACTGCATCAGGTTTTATTAATTTAATGATTCATCTCAGTACAACCTAACTTGCTCTTTATCCAGTTCAGCCTGTCTTTTTCCTTTTCTGCACCCCAGATTTTATTAATGCTTTATGATTTGCTTATTATCAGTTCACAGTTCTGGTGTTTTCTGCCTAAATAGTGACTGATCAAAAATATCCCAAGGGCTGTAGAAGTCTTGCATTTGAAATCAGCAGCTCTTGGATCAGGGTGCCGTTATTTGGGCCTTTCTAGTCTCATATGACAATATTGTTGTTCTGGACCTGTTCTTACTTGTGTGGCCCTGGGCCTTGCTAGTGCTGTGCATGACTGTTTATCTGAGGACTTGCTGATAATTTACCATTTGCTGAATCTTTGATCTTGTCAGCTGATTCACCAGCGTAAGGAAGCCACTTAACGCTGAACTATGAGCCCTGAAAAACAGGTGATTTAAGGGAACCTTGACTCATGCAGGAGGTAAACAGAGCTTCACGGAATAATTTATACTGAAAAGTAAAAGGTTCTTTGCCCAAAATTAATCCTGCCAGACAGATGCTTTCAGAAGTTAATTAAGAGGTCAATATATTTAATACTTTCATGGTGTGGCTTGACCACACAGGTAAGTTTAGATAATAGTGAATTGCTGTCAGAAGTGATGCTGACCCTTCTCTCCCACCCCACCCCAGGTTGCATACTCCTGGTGTGTTCTTTTATAAGTCAGCATGGCATTCCAGAACTTTAGCTTTCACTCTATGCCTTACTGTAAATGGCGGTGAAGGAAAGGGAGTTCCAAAGACCGGCTGGGCTAAAATAAATTAGAGGAGAGTAATCAATACTTTGGAAACTTGGACTAGTTTTGATTTGCCTTGAAGAAGTCTGCACTACAGATACATAGTAAATCCACTATGAAAGCATGCATGCTGAAAAAGAACAGAAAGATCAATCCTACAAACAAAAGCCCAGTTTTTCACATAAAACTTAATATTACGCTATGCAAGTGACATCATGACCTCATTTCAAGTAAAGCCACTGCCTTAAACAGTAAGTCCAGCAAAGCTGTTTTTAAACCCAGTTTGTGACTTGTTTCTCCTCTTCAGTACTGGTTTTGGGTAGATGTCCCTTGTGGTAATGGAAAAAAAACTTTCTGGACATAAAAAAAATGGACATATCTTACATATTTGACAACTCATATAGCTCCTTCCTTACAGCAGCAAAGAGAGGCCTGAGGTACCTCACGTAAGGATTTTTTATTTTAAGGCCTAGATTACTTTGGCCTGTCTGATAACTTCTACCAAAGGGCTAATTTTCATGATAAATGTGGGCTTTTAATCAGATGTTCTCTACAGCCCTCATAAAAACTTCTTATATAAGCTTTCTGGGGTTTACTGGCTGCCTCTTGCGTGCAGAGTAAGGGCATAAGCCTCTTGCATTTCCACAGGAAACAAGTCCACTCTGCAAAAAGAATGCAGCTTCATAGTACTTTGTTGTTGTCGTGTCCCCTAGTGACAGATAGTCATTTCCTCACAACTTGCTGTGTAGCAAATTGACACCTGACCAACACCAACCTGAAAATTCATAGCAGAAAGACAGCTTTCTCTCCAGTGAAGACAAAACCGAACGTGCTTAGCACTTGCCAAGCTTTCACAAACTGGCTTTCAAGGAACTGATTGTTTGTTTCACTCAGTTTCCTCTGTACCAGATGAGCCATGTCAAGAAAAACAGTCTGAACGCCAGTAAACATTTAAATTTCAAACTCACCAACTGTGACTGGAAGAGGTAACTGGAAGTGTTAGTTATTATGTTTAAAAATGCAGATTGAAGATCCTATGTGCTGTATAAATTATGTTCCACATTTAGTGAATGACCTGAAACAAATCTTCAAGAGTATGAGAAACACTGAACCTTCTACCACCCTCACTTCTCTATATTCTCCAGGAGATCCCAGAGAATATTTCCTAGATTAGAGTAGCATGCCTGAAGAGGCTTACTCTCTCCTAACTACTGGAAAGTGGTGCAAAGAAGTCACTAACCATAGCAAGGCCCCTGAAGAAGGCATATCGAGCAAGAATTGTTCTGCAGTGACACGCTGGTGACATGTCATACAAGCATCCTGCATCTCTGCTGAAACAGAGTTCTCATGTAGATGATTAGGGCAAGCTCAGATTTCTGCTTTACTTGTTCCATCAGCTCTGATCTATGCCTAAGTCAACAGTTTGGTTATGTATGTGAACTTTAGCTTTGACTGGAACTTCACCTTCCATTGCCTCCAGGTGGTTTAGACAAATTAACTTTCCCCTGTGCTGGCTGGTTTCTGTAAAGTCAAGGCTATCTCACTGGAGCTTTGTGTGCTATAACATTGCAATGCCCTAAGGCATGATTAGACCATTTGTTTACATATAAACAGGTGGCACACTCCACCTGTACAAGTGTTTGTTTTTGCATAGCTAGCAGATAACAGGGCTATAAATTTTATTGCTAAATAATATAAACACAGATATATGATTTTTTCCCCCTAGAACTGCGTTTTGGGCCTGATTCTGATCTAGCTTTTAGCAATTTTTTAGGGTAAAATTCTGGCTTGCATTTCAATAGCATTGATATTACTTGTGTGTGTGTGTGTGTTTTTGAACATAATATAAACAAATTTTAAAAAATTATTAGGTCATTTTTTCGGCAAGATGCAAACATAAATGATTCAAATACCATATTTATTTCTATAATGTTCCATTCAGTGCCTTATTATCTATCCATACAGCATAATGAACATAATATTTTTTTTGACAGTATTACAGGAACAACTATTTCTGTGTCTCTCTATTCTGTATTGGCTTGTGTGTTTTTCCTGAAAATGTCTCTATCTAAGTGGCCATTAACACAGATATTTTTCCCCGTTGTTTTTCCTTCTACAGATTCATAATTTATCACCTCAGAGAGCTGTTGTTGCTGCATGGATCCTTTACATTTTCTGAAGGTGTCCTCTGGAGCTGTATTTCACTGGACATTCCTGGTATGTGAAACAGGATTTTACATTTCAATACTGTCACATCAGGCTTGAAACTAAACAATCCAAATATGTTATTGTGTTTCCTTATTCATAACTTTTTTTTTTTTTTTTTTTTTTTTTTTTTACCATTTACATGATTTCTTAAATTGTAAAATGAAATAAATTGTACACTAGAATTTTTCATTCTTTTGGAATGAAACCTGAAAGTCGTGGGGGGGGGGGATTTTGAACCATTTAGTCAGAAAAAAGCATGTCTGTTTTAACATAAATTGAATTAATTGCTCCAAAAATACCAATGAAGACTTGAATTTGAACCCCTTTGTGGTCTTTCTACAGAAAAATAAAAAAATCATATGCAAATGGGTATATCAAGCTTATAAGACATATTTGGATTTGATTTCAACGTTAAATTGCATAAGAATCTGAACCGTTATTGCACTGTTGAGTTTCCTTTCTTTCCTGAGTGGCTTTCAAATTTTGTTTTTAGTTTAGCTGCGAAAACTAACAACGGTATTACAGTTGCAGTGGTGGGCAAGGATTTGCTCTTGCGTTTATATCTCTGGACACCAACAACCCCATTTTCATG
This sequence comes from Anseranas semipalmata, assembly GCA_013399115.1. NCBI lineage: Eukaryota > Metazoa > Chordata > Aves > Anseriformes > Anseranatidae > Anseranas > Anseranas semipalmata. The sequence goes on from VXAA01001421.1 coordinate 615,918, forward strand.
CATGTTTCCTTTTCATTAATACTACATATGAGGATGGGGTATTGTGCTTATTTATGTACTATTATGAACAGAAGGTCAGAGGCTTTAAGAAGTACAATAATTTCAATTCAATTATGTCTTCTGAAGAATCCATTTCAAGAAAGGAAACAATAAATCTGAACAAAACAAATACTGACTTCATAGTTGTTTTAGGTTGTTCAATCATTATTAAACTGATAGAAATAATCTAAATAGAAGTAAATTCAGAAAACAGCTTTACAGATTTATAAAGACATTTTCATGATGAAAATCTTGCATAACTAAAAGAGTAGTGTTTATTTCTGCATGCTTTACTAATTTTTTACATTCTAAGATGATTAATATGCATGATATCTTTCTGTGCTGTTTCTTAGGTTGCATGTGCTGTTTATGTTGGTAGTGGTATCTACAATTATTTTATCTGCATGTACAATGTCTTCATCTGTTATTACTTAAGAGATCTTCTATTACAGAAGTGCTAAAAATTACATGATAACTAAATTAATGCAGTCACCAACTGTATGCCATAGGTACTAGGAAATTGCTAATGCATGTAGGTTTGTCTCACAAAGTCAGCCAGTGGAAAGCCTCTTCATAAATGTGCATCATCAACATGTAAGGAATGTCCTAACAGAGTTGAATTTCTCCGCAGGACTACATTTCTTGCAAAGTTCTGCATTCTTCAAAGGAAGGGTGGAATATTCTGAATAACATGGGAGATGGAGGGTGCAACCATTTAGCACTGCTAATCAAAAATAACTTCAGAATGATCAGTGCTGTTTAAACTCTGTTCCATTGTAACACTGTTTTCTAAGAAAATAATGACAGATGCAGGAGGCTAAAGAAGGGACAGCTCCTGCTGAATATAAGAATCTGTATAGTGAGGTTTATATATACATATATATATATGTATATATATAAAATTAGAAGTCTAAGGTTGTAATTCTTTAAAGAGACATCAGTATTCGGTTTAAATATATCTGTTCACTGGAAATATGTGTTGACTCCTTTCTGCAAAAAAGGTAAGGAAGGATTATTGTTTCTTTAGGGGGCTGCACCAAGAAGATAATTACATGCTGAAAGATATAATCACATGGATAAGGGGTCTAGGGCAAAGCAAGATGATGACGCTTCTACTAGTACCTTTGATTGCGGTATAGGGAACTGCATTGTGTTACAATTTTTAACTGAACACATAATAACCCAGTACACCAAAACTGTAGGTATGCTATGTCCTTGTTGTCCTCTTTGTGACTGTTACCTGTCAAGGTAACAAGGTTGTTGCACAGACTAAAGGGGAAGGGATTTCAAAGTCCCTTAAATGGGAGAAATAAACAGGCAGGCCTTGTGGGCAGGAGGTATTTTCTGAAAATGGAGTCTCACAATGGGAAGTGGGCATGGAAATTCTGAAATCTCTTCAAGATTTCTAGCACAGCTTTGATAATTGGAAAAGTCATTGAGAATTGTTCTTACTTTTATTTTGTCGATCTGCAATGTGTTTGGATACTGGGTTCGTATTAAAGCTAGAAGGCTTAAATGAATTCATTTTAAAATTTTCAGAAGAATGGGATTGTGTAAGTGAATACATAGTCACTATTATTCAGAATCCATGGCATTAGTGAATTGTTTTTGTGATATCTTATGAAATTGAAGTAATTATTCAGAGGAGTGTTAGTCAAATCACAGCACGTCTTTGCCTTTCCTATAAGGGAACACTTACTGTTTGGAATGACTGCTAGCATTACACTTAAAATTTAGACATCTAAGCTGTAAATTTCTTTGTCTCATTTTTATTCAACATACATCTTGAGTCAAAACATGAATGAAACAGAAACAGTACTTTAATATTAGCAGATCATTCTCTTGAGATCCCACTACTTCCAATAATGCCATATAAAACCTGACATACCACCCATATAGACCACGCTGTTATGTACCGCTAAAAGAAAGTGAATCTGACCCAGAACTGTTCTGTTTCTACTTATGAAACATTCAGAACAAAATCTCGCTCCTTTTTATTTATTTTTTAATATATATCTACTCAAACACTACTATGAATTGCAATGGTTCTTACAACTTATGCTGATGACTGTACAGCCTTAGCCTTCTGCTGTTGATGACTCTGAATCTTTCTAAACAGAAAGCAGCAGAAAAATGTTTTTCCCTGTACTTTCCCAAGCTGCCCTACTGAATGGACAAAAGAAGCCCAATCTGAACTTTTAAAAAGACACCCATAGCACAAGAAAAAACCCTGGTAATTCTCACATTAAATTTCAAGCAACTTTATCCATGCAGGCTGGGCAAACTTACTGTCCTACCTCAGGTAAGTCCATTCATTCCAAACCTCAGTTTTGAAATCAACAAAATGCAAATAAATGCATAGGTTACAGGAAATTGATATTTTATAAGGAAGCCTAATGACAAAAACTTTATGAAGCATTTTCTTTCCTTCAGAAATAAAAACATACACTCGGCATGCACAGGAAAATATCAGACTGCATTTGAAACATTCAGAATTATTCTGTCACATGTTAGCAGTGTTCAAATGCAAGAATAAAGCAAACAAAGCACAGAGTTTGTAAAGCTAATCCAAGTAATTACATAATTGCAGTGAGAAATAGTTTGCATTGTAGTTTTACCAGGCAAATGGACTTCTCTGGATTCATTTACCTTAACTGAGCTGTGCTGCCAAGTTTAGGCCCATCTCCTGCTTCAGTCCCCTTCAATACAAGCCAGGCAGGTACCCCTGGAGAAAGAAAAATACAAACAATTTTGTAAGATATTATTGAAAAGCTATTAATTTCTATGAAAAGCTATTCATTTCCCAGCCCTTACCTATTCAGTCCTTGCTTGCTCCACAAATTACTGCTCCTGTCATTAAATCCTCCAATTCATTATAGGAATGTGTGAAATACAGTGTGGAGCCAGGGTAAAATACATACACACCAGCCTTGTTTTCTGTTCTATTTTGTTTTGTTTTCCTTTTCCTTACCAGGAAAATACTGAAGTTACCACACACAACCTAGAGACAATATGTTGCTTAAAACTTAACTTTCATATCACTTCAGGAGGACTTAAAGGTTAGCACTTGCTTAACTGCTTTACCTGATGGTATTCAAATCTAACCTGTACATGTGTGTGGAATTCATCCCATGTAGTACACAGACCTGTATATTTTGTACATACATTTGTCAACTGAAATCAAACCTTTCTATAAATTTTAGGTGAAAAATGTCCTTTTCAAATGCAGTCTGCAAATCTAAACTAATTATCAGATGAATAATCTCAATAAATATACTGTAAAATGTAATAATGTAATGAACATCTTTACTGTTGATCACATAGATAAGAATAATGACACCCCTGCCACCAAACACACAAGCATCTGAGGAACACTACAAGTCATGTAGAAACCACTGTAACATTAATGTTCAGTCACTACAGGAGGTAGTTAATACCTCTGCTCTCAATCACGTGTCTGTTTTGTGTGTCTGACATAAAACGGAAACTTGGAAAATTCACAAATTGCAGACTTTTTGCTGACAGTGCTCTGAATTCACATCCTAGGGTGTAGGTTAGTCCTTTGACTGTTATATTTGTTGGTATTATTTCTCCCCTAAGTAGTTATTTGGGATAGCAGGCCATTCCAGCCATCATCTGTCCCACATGGCAACAAGAAGACAACAGCTGTGCTAAAAGATTAATCTGACTGCAACTGACAGCTTCTGTTTCACTTATGTTCCAGAGAATTTTCATGTTTCTATCACTGTATTTCTTACTTTGCTTTTGTTTAAGTAGATCTGGCCTATGCTATCCACATCCTGCTTGACTGCTTCATTTTCATATTATCAGTTATCATCAACAGGTTTTTCCACAACTGTGACCTTATTTTTTCCCCTGCTGTTTAGGGTTAGGAATGTTAAATACACTTCGATGGAGGAAAAAAAAGTCCTGATTGAGAGTATTCTGTGGGCTTTTAACCTTTAAGGCCTGCCTTACATCTTGCCAGGGGATAAAAGACCATACCTCTTTGCATGCTTATTTGCATAAATAAAATCCAAAAATGCATAATCTTTCAATAATTGCTTTAAATAACAAACATTCCACATGAAAAATAGAAATGACATAGTGCAAGCAAACCTGCAGGTGACCTGCACTGTCCTATCCTTGCTTGTGAGAAGAAGATTTTTAGGTTGTCATGGTCTTCGGCTGCATCCATTTTATATAAAAAGGGGTTAAAAATACTGAAGGATACACATGGTGTAGCAGGAAAACAACGACTGGTCTGTATACTTACTTATCATATATCTACTTACGGTGCATGGAGACGGAATTAGGTAAATACAGATCTGAGGAGTATCTTGCTCCATAGCTAGCCAGAGTTAGCTCATTTTTGTGACTTCTAAGCAGAACGAGATGGTTTTTGGTCCTGTAAACTTTACCTGTGGTTTTGTAAACTACATTTTTCATTGTAACAAATCTGGGATCAATAAGACAATGCATAGATCAAATAAGTGAAATGAACATCACCTGTTTAGTAATGAGGTCATATGTGAGATGACGTGTGTACTGAGACTATTTTAACATATCTTGCAGAGCTCTAGCTCTGTACACTGTCTACCAGGGAACTATGAATGGAGACAACTATCAGTGCAAAGTGAAAAACTTTTTCAGAGAAACAATTAAACAGGCATGCTAGTCCTATCAAAGATCCTGAGATTTTAAAACACACAGGATGAACCCTGTAGCAACCAAAGTTACAAAGAAAGTGTCAGATAAATTTTGCTCCAAAGTTTTCCTGTTATAGAGAGGGAGACAGATTAAATAATTGATGGAAAATATTAAGGATCATGTAACATCCAAGAAGCTGGTAGTTTTCATTATTTGCATGCAGGATGGGTGTTTGTGATTCAGTCCACTTAAAGAGACGTATTTTTCCTCTAGCATGGATGTTTGTAACTGTACTGGCAATTGATAGAATTGAATAAGAATGAACGCAATGAAGTTAAATGAAACAAGTCTCTAGTATGTAGTGTTTGAAACACTATATAAATATGACTAAGTCAAATGTCAACCAAATGTTGCTGATCTTTGTATGAGGAGTGAGACTACAAGTAATTTGGCTTTAAAGTTGAAATCAAGGCATCCTAGATGCTTTGAAGCTTTACTTTTGAAGCATTGTCAGATTGTGAAGACTGACCAACTGAAGCAAATACTAGCACTTTGGCAGAAATGTTATAGAAGCTTAAATGATCTAAAAGTGACATAACATCATCCTGTGGATTCTGCAGGGGATCTAATAATGCTTTTTTTTTTTTTTGGCTGTTAAAGTAGGTCTACCAATGAAACACAAAGTGAGATCTGTGATGAGGCCAGCGTATTAGTATTAATTTTAACTCATCTTATAGAATTTTCTAGTTAAGCTATGATTTTCTATAAAATGATGCAACATTATCTGAACACAAAAAAGACCCCCAAGAACCCTACCTTTGTGGAAATGTTACCTATTTCCCTTCAGGAGGGAAATCACGATACAAGTAAGGGGTTATAGAGGTTTGAGCATCCCAAAGACATCCCTATCTGGCCAAGGAATGCTTATTTCCAGTGTTAAAATTAAACATCAGGTGCAAGGAAATTCTTCAGACCTGAGCCAGGCAGGGCTATTCACAGTTGTGGCAGGCCTAGGGTAGAGAAAGCTCTCAGAACACGCTGTCCCCAACAAAGCAATAGGCAGGGAGCATGAGTAAACATCAAACCCCACATCCTTTCTTCTTCTGTCTATCCTTGTAAGAATTGTGCTAGACTTTTTTTTTTTTTTTATTAATTTCTTAGAGTAAGATTAAAGCCTATAATTTGAGATCTGCCCACTTGTAGCAATATAGTGAAATGTACATATACTTCATGGGCAAATGACAGTTTAAGTCTAGTTAGATGATGGCACTATTAACATTAAATAACCAGGTTCTCAGCTAACAGGAAAAAAAGAAATCGCTCCACTTTCTTTGAACTTCTTGCATTCTTAGCATTCTTTCCATAAATCATTTAATAACTGCCCTATTCATAGGAAAATGTATAGCTGAAACTAAATGTTTTTTTTTCCTCCTTCCACTCTGTCATTGGAGGGGAACATAATAAATTAATCTGATTTGCATACAAGTTTGCATACACAAAGCTCTTGGCATGAACTAGCAAACAATAGGCTGTTCATGTCAGAACACGTTGTTCAAACAACAGCATAAAAAATAGCTACTGAGATACAAGGCACATCAGTATTACCCCACTGCTCTGTGGTACTGATCCTGTGCCATAACAAATTCACACCTCCAAAGACAACAAAGAAAAATAAACTCAGCAGCTTTATATCTCTCATTGAGCTGGAGTCCAAATAACTCCATAGTTTTGTTGGACATCCTGACAAGAGGAAAATTCTGCATCCTAGATGAAACTGTATGCAGAATGAATAAAAAGCCTTCCCTGATGACACAAATATTATTCCTCACCTTCAATGTGCTGCCTGGAAACATACATCAGTTCACTTATTGGACATGATATAATTAGCTACTATTCATGTTATATTGCCAGAAACTTTCAGCAGTACATTGTCAAGCAGACTCCTCCTGCATCTAGTGGCATGCAGGAGTAAAAGTGTATTATTAGTCCAAATGGGCATGCTAATATCATACGTTACCTAGGCACAGTATTAAACATGGGGAAAAACTGTCGTGAAGTGGCATGTAGTTATATTAGAGTTCCTGACAACTTTTTATGGAAACTATCAGCATGCCAAGGGTTAGCTCTGTTTACCTCTTGGAACTACACATGCAGAGTTTGATGATAACACCTGCATAGTGCCTGCTCATCTTACTTATCTTCTTGAATTTGTCAGAGGAACAGAAGCAAAAGGAATAAATTACAGTGGAAAACTAGTAACTAGGAAGCAGCAGGAGAGATTTTTGGCTGGAAAGGATTAAATGGGAGCAGTAGTAATAGTTTGGGGCAGATACCTAAGCTCAGCATGTCTAACATTCGAAGGATATTGCTGAAAGGCTTTGTCATGTTTCATGTATTGCATAGTGAAAGCACATTAAGAAACAAAAACAAACAAGCAAAAAACAACAACAAAACAGCATTAAGTGCAGAAAGCTTCTGTCATCCTAGGGTTAGGCTGCTCCCTTCCAATCACCTCTGAAACATTTAGCAGGAATGAAGGCCCACTTGCAGTATTAAGAAATTTCAGCAGACAGACTCCAGTTTGTTTTGGTAACTGTTTCCATATAAAATGCACCCAGCTCACACTGCATCAGTTATTTATTTTCCTATGAGCAAAACACATGAATGTAGAATTTCCTAGCCTCCTTGTTCTATGAGCTGAGGTAGCTGATTTTGCTTTGTCTCCTGTACCTTCCCTTGTGACTTGTGGCTCTGGCTGTCATGCGAATGTGCTGCCCAACTAAATGTAGGTCTAACCTGTTTTGGCCTGATCTGTTTCAGTCTGATATGGCAAACCTATCTGGCAATAATAGTACGTAATGTATAGTCTTAGTGACATGGTTTAGTGTTGGTAGTGTTAGGTTATAGGTTGGACTGGATGATCTTGGAGGTCTTTTCCAACCTAAATGGTTCTGTGATTCTGTAAATCATTGACATTCATCACTTTATCTGCCACTGGACTGCATCTGCATTCTGACGTGGCTGTTCAACAGGTGAAAGCAATGCCATATTACATATTAAAGACATAATATTAATGAACATATCTCCTCAATTTAAATTTGGAAACCCATCTAGGGAGATAGAATGCAGATAGGTAAGTTAAATTATGGCAAGGACAGTATAGGGAATACCATTGTATGGATCATGAAGTTTTAAATGAGACCAAAATGGTAAGGATCTTAATTTTCGTGTAGTCTAGTAGCTTAGGATTATACCACTACCTCCTCACACCAATCTTTTTGACTCAGAAAAACATAGTACACATAATACCTCCTTTACCTTGGCTGTCAAAGAGATGTGATTCTATGAGATTGCAAGTAACATGGGTACATCTGTTCTAGCAGTACAGTTATAACTGGTGCAGCACGGAAAGCACTCATTTCCTATATGCCACTTAGAAGCCAGCAACTACTTTGCTGCTTTGAATTAAGTTGAGTAGGTAGCAACTGTCCTCCATCCTATCCGAAACCTTAGACTAAAAATCAACAGTAAGGGAAGGAGAGCAATTAGAGGAAGAGATGGGAGGAACATACAGGTCATTTTGGAAAAAGCATAACAACCACTGCATGAACCAGAAAGATTCTAATGTAATTTAGCATGTTGACAACAATATTTTTATTTCCTGACATGTTTGTATTTACTTATGTGCTGATCTTAAAAATTAACTAAGTCCCATGATATTCAGCTGTGCTGTTGATTGTGCCAGTGGTGACAGCAGGTTGAAAAATTGGGTTTTATTATGTTAAAAAAGGGATAAAAGACCAGATCAACCCCAGCTTGATTTTTGTACTACTAATTTAGATTATAGCAGTTATATGGCCTGCTTGATTTGTGGGCATACTAATATCAGATTCTTAACATCAGCTGAAGGCATAAAACAGTAAACTGAAAAGCTGATGGCTGTAAAAATGCTGGAAGAAGTACAGAAGGAAGAACCAAAAAAGTTGAAAATAAGATCTTAATAACATAAAACAGGATTATGAATATGCTCTGGTATAAACACCCACACCTTACAAGTGCTTTAGAGACCTGTGAAGATTCTTCAGTTCTCCATTCATTTAGGTACTGCCAGTACAAATAGAAAATGAAGTTTCTGATTTCTGTGTACCATTTCCAACATGATTTTGGTAAGGACTTAGCAGGCAACAGGTTCAATTTTTGCTCATATGAAGGTCATTTCTGACAAAAGACAGTGTTTCTCACTCTGCACAGCGAAGAATTTCAGCGAGTGGGGAAGCATTATAGAATGGTATGTAAAAGTGTCATCGTAAAAGAAAAATAAGGAAAAACAATCCAGTAGTTAATCACTGCCTGAGACCCAAATCCAGCAAACTACTGGATGTGTGCAGAGGCCCTCTGAAGCCGAACAGCATCTAGAGGGGTTCTGATGCCCTCATGTTGGTGTACTTTGCAGGGTGAGGTGTTATCAGTCAGTCAGTATTGGTATAAACCAACAAGGAACTGAGTTCTCTAGTTTCAATTTAAATAGAGATGAATGGAGGTTCTTGGTACTTTGCAAGACTATTCCATGACAGAGATCATTTCAGGAGCTTTTGTCAAAGGAGCAATTAATAGCTTTTTACAATGAACTTATATAGGAAATTAGTAGCATGCAGGTTAGAAATGGGCATTAACTACTTCTAGAGTTTGCATGACTGGCTGTGTTGCTTCTTAAAGAACAATAGACATCTTATGCTGGAAATCTGCACAGGATTATAACCATAGTTTACTGCAAAGAGTTTTGGAGAGGAATGTTTTAAGATTTAAAAAGAATAAAAAACAACTTGAGGAGTAAAGCATAATTTGTATTGCAATTCAGCAAAGATGAGACATGCAAAAATTGCTTTTGGAGAGTTATTCTGTAAATTAATTACACAGGAGATAGGATGATTATGTATTGTGCAAGTCCACTCAGGAAGATTTCTTTGGGTAGATGGAAGTCCTTACCACCTTTCAAGTTGGTCTACAACATAAATAAGAAAAACTTAACTGTCTTTCTGTCCAGGTACTCACAGCCCTGCAGGTTTCTAGCACATGACAAGTACCAGTTGTGATGTACTTAACAGCAGTACTTCCCGGACTACAGCAGTACAGATTCTTGCAGTTGTCAGCACTTAATACTGAGAAAGCTAAAGATTACTAGTAGCAAACAGCATACTGTTGTTCAGACTTTACAGATCTTGAGGCATGGAGACTTAGGCAAAAATCACATTGCTCTGGGTCAGCTGTCTCCAAGTTCCATTGGAAAGAGATGTAAGGACTGCTGTGAAGTGCTATAAACTGGCAGTGTCATGAATTGGCAGCGCTACTGGGAAGAAGTTCATTATTTTACTCACCTGGGAATGTTTTCACATGAAGCAACAAAGAAACTATTGACTAACCTACTAAACAGGGAAGAATTTCATAATGTATCCCATCATGAGAAAACGGTTTGTTCATTGTAATTCAGAATATATCTGGCAAAGTCCCCATTGCTGTTTGCTGGAGAAGTAAATACTGGCAGCACTGGAATTTGATTGTCCTTTACAGATACCTGCACCACACCTCTCGGTGTCATCTTGGAACAAGAAGCATTTAATCTCTCATTGGTTTAGCAATATTGAAACGCCAGGCATTCTAGAGTCCTAGAGTTATATACAGATCTTTAAGGCTTATGGAGACAAAGGGTTTCTTAAGTGGGTCTAGCCTAACTTTTCTTCTACTTTGTAAGAATACTACAGTCTTAGATGTTTGCTTTATAAGACAGGCATGAAGGAAACCTAAGGTACTTGCAAATTATGTTTATGATATTTTGTGCAGTGTCCTGCAGTTTCTTTTTCTAATATTTTTTAATACATGATCAAAGAACTAAGAAGCCATACTACATTTGGAAAACTAGGTAAACAATAACCAGACATTTGTCTTGCTAATTGTTTACAAAGCATTGAAAGAGTGTTCACTAGGCTGTAGCATTGTAGGTTTTTTTTTTTTTTTTAATGTGTGCTCTAGAAGTCTCCCATTATTTACGGAAAGCAACCATGGTTAGCGATAGCCATACCAAAAATTTCCCCTCTCTCACAGAATGGTTTCATAGGGCAGTGTGAACTGGCTTTCACTTGCCACTGACAAAACAAGGAAGGTTCTGTCCCCCAGCCCTGCAATCAGACACAAACACGATGCACCTGCCCACTAAATTCTCTCATCATAATCACCCCAGACCTGATGCAGCATGAACTACTTAGGTTAATGTTCACAATTATGGACCTGTTGAAGCGGTCCAGAGGAGGGTCATGAGGATGATTGGAAGGCTGGATCACCTCTCCTATGAAGACAGGCTGAGTTGGGGTTTTTCAGCCTGGGGGAGAGAAGATTTTGAGACCTTACAGCAGCCTTCCAGTAGCTAAAGGGGGCCTCCAGGAAAGCTGGAGAGGGACTTTTTACAACAGCATGTAGTGACAGGACGAGGGGTAATGGCTTTGAATTGAAAGAGGATAGTATTAGATTAGTTATAAGGAAGAAATTCTTCACTCAGAGGGTGGTGAGGCCCTGGCACAGGCCACCCAGAGAAGCCGTGGATGCCCCATCCCTGGCAGTGCTCAAGGCCAGGCTGGATGGGGCTTTGGGCACCTGGGCTGGTGGGAGGTGTCCCTGCCCATAGCAGGGGATTGGAATGAGATGGGCTTTAGGGTCCCTTCCATCCCAAGCCATTCTATGATTCTACAAATTATAGTAGTATTTGTCTCGAGCCTGGTTCATTTTGACTGAATCAAATAGGAATAATTACCTAAGAATTTGTGCACTAACCACCTACAGGAAGTGATGATGAGTGGCTGAAAGTTCATGTGCAGCCAGAACAGTGTGTGTGCTAGCAGCTGCTTCAAAGTGAATATTAAACTCCGTATTCATAATCTATGCAAACCATTACCATTAATAAAGTAAATGACAGTATAGAGTGATCTTTGACTATTTTGCCTAATCCAGCTGAAAGCTCCACAGTAAGTTCAGCCCTTAAAACAAATACAAAGCACAGAGTAAATTGCCACGCAGATAAATTACATTTTCCTGCATGTTGATGGTAACAAGAGATTTGGCTGCTCTTACTGCTAGGAGCTCTCTACTGTATCCTCACCACTGGCGCAAACTTGCATCTAATGTTGCTCCTCTATCCTCAGGAGCCTCTTTCCCTGAGCTGTCCACAATTATCTGATTATCTGATCAATGACCTTGTTTGGATTTGGCAGATGAATGAGTCTCATTTGCATTACCTTATTGTGGCTTCATTTTGCTTAGATCTAGTAGGCTACCTCTACCTTTTTTTTTTTTTTTTTTTAAGTAAATGAAGATTGCTGATCACCAAACATTTTGTCCTCAGCATACACTGAGTGGTAGGTGGGGCTCTACCTGGAGTGCTGGGGCATGAAGGACCCTGAGGGCTCCATGTTCTTAGCTATTGAAGCACTTTGCATTACAAGACTTTAGGGTTTGCTGTTGATCCCCTGACAAGGTGAACAACCCTGAGTCTGTGGTACAGGGGATACTTGGCTGCCCAGATCTCTGCTGTGAAGCCCCAGATCTCTAACTTGATTGGGGTCTCAAACCTATAATGAAAAAATAGAAAGTTGAGAATTAGTATTAGAGCCAGGGCTGAAGAGTCACAGATTCACCTGCTCACATGCTGGACACAGAACCAGTAAACTGCGGGCTAAGAAACCAGGGAAGGTGTTTCTGCTGGGGTCAACAACAGTGAAGCCGCCCCAGGGATTCAGCAGGTAATCTTTGGTATACCTCAAACATATCTAGGAGCTCATTACTCATTTCTCGTTACTCAAGTCACATTGTCTGCCACTGAAGGCTTCTAATCTTTGCAGAAGTTTTATTATGACGGAGGACAAGTAGTAAGGTATTCTGATCACTTTACGGCTGGCTGTGTTTTTGGTGAGATGGGAGCAACCTTTAACAGCTAACTTTACATTTAAACCAGGAACAAATAATTGCAGAGTCATGGAGCACAGTGTCCACAGTGGTATGTGAAGATGATAGCTGCATCTCGAAACAAAACACACTGAGAAAGTATCAATAAGAATCTTCACAGACAAAACTAATGAGAACTGTTGAAGCCCTGATTCTCTTTTCAAGCAGCAACAAATAGTAAATGTTTCTAAAGTACACTATAGTTCTTTAAAGATCAGCAGTGTTTTAAGTATATTACAGATACAGCTCCTAGTTTAATGTTTTTTTTTAATAGCATAATTAAAAACAACAAAGCCAAAAGCTCTTAAAAAACAAATAAACAACAACAACAACAAAAAAAGATACTTCTCATTCCAAAACTCATGTATTTACCATATTGGCAAAATATGTGAATATGAGTGTTACCTTCAACAGAGGAGTGCTGCGGTTCTTAGAGGCATAGTAGGTAGTTTCCTTGCAGCTCCTAGACTGATGTGCAGTAGCTCCAGGAACATATCAGTATGGCTGGTTATCAGTCAATTCTCTCTAAAAAAAAAAAAAAAAAAAAAAAAAAAAAAAAAAAAGGACCCACAAAAATAAAGATTAAGAAGTGCTTTTAATTTTTTTTTGTTTTTTTTTTTTTTTGCAAAGTATTTCTGTTTTTAGGAGCAATAATTCAACCATCCCATGCAGGCATCTTTATTCCCCTCCTTGAACAACAGGTTCATCAACATAGTTGATGTGTGCCAAGCCAGCCAGAGGGTCACAGGGGAGATAACTAACCCCTGTGATCAGGGCACCTGCTAGAAGACATACCTCTGCCTATGAAGAACCAGCGCGTTGGCAGTACTTCCTCATTACCTATAGGCCAAAAGTGGTATTTGGTTAATAGCATCTAGGAAGCAATGAGGCACGCAGTCTTGTCCTTTGTGAACCACAAGTCAAAACTCAATGTGACAAAGGAGTTGCTTCCTACTGCCTGCTATTGTTCAGCAATATCATTCTCCTTGGTATAATTTGCATTTTATTTTTCCTACACTTTTGCTCTATAGGTCCACTATGGAACATTTTCCATTTCTGCACTAAAGAAATCAATTTCCTCTCAGTTTTGTGAACTGTATACTCCACAGGAACTACATCTCCGGGCAATTTGTTGTATATTTGCTGAATTCAAGACTTAACAGCACTGACTCGATGCATTTCTGAGTTGCCATGTGAGCGAGTCTTTGTACAACAAATGCTGCCAGCTGCTGACTTGCCGGGCATACTATGGCCCACCTACTGGGCTGGGATTCTTGTAAGGGCTGTAAAATTCTGAGGGTGGAGGCTACAGCTCAGGCCTCAGTACACACCTGACTTCAGAGAACTTACAGTCATGGCAGAAGGACACTGCCAGAAGGTCATTTTATTTTTTTATTAAGCAACAATGTTAGCAGTGGAAGTAGGTTTCTAATTCCAAAAGATAACTTACCATAGTGGGTACAAAACTATGAATAGTCATAAAAGCTTACATAGCAAAAACAAAAAATAAAATAATAAATGAGAATGTAGAAATGATTGCAGTTGTATTTTGGCCAGTTAGCATGTGAAAATATAGCCTGGTTTCTGACATTTTAAATGATTGGCACTACTTAGCTCCAACAGGGAAACTATAAGGGTGATTTTTATTTAGGGATAGTGTTTTGCATAATAGCAGCCAATTATATTCCTCAGGCATGACAATTTTAATTGCCTAGACATATGCTATCTCACTCTCTGACCTTATTTGAATATTATACTGCTTTTTCCTCAGGCAAACTGCACAAGTCATACTATTAAGAAGGTTTTTAAAGGCATAAGAAGTATAGTACACACACATGCACACTCTTCTATATAAATTCTTTATTAAAAATTCTTCTGGGGTGGCCTGTAACAAAACTATATCCATGTACAGGTAAAACAACAAGACATAATAGTATCTATTACAATGCATTAATATGTTTTCCATCATTCCAGAAGTCTGGTCAGTGCACAGCTGTGAATAGTTAAACAACAGTTACAGTTGGTGTCTATATACGCTGCAGGCTCTACATCTGAGATATTACTCTACATAAATGTGGAACTTTATTCAACTCTTGGTTTGAAAAAACTTCAGATATTTTGAAATTTTGTTTGTGGCTACAGTAGAGTGTAAAAAAAATAAGCATTATTCCTAATATTTGCACAACGACAAAACAATTGCATGAACTTTTACAAAAAGAAAAAAAAAATACGGTACAGGGACTTTTCCCACTATCTGCAGTTGAAGCTTCTGAAGATGCAGCTTTTGGAATTGAAACTCAGAGACAGTTAAACTTTCTGCCTTCCCTTTCTCCACCCCGCTCCCCGCCCCAGCCTCCCCACCATATTCAAATTCTCTTCTCAGTAGAAATGATTTATGTAGAACTTTAAGATAGAACAAATATCCTCTCTTCTAAGAGAACACGTATTAAAAATAGATAGATTCAGGGCAGATCCTGTTTTCCTTATGTGACTAGATCTGTATGGGTAAGGCAAAAAAAATTTGACTCTGTACTTCAAATTTAAAACACAAAGATCTGATTGCACCAGCAGAAGACAACTCCATTATATTTTGTTATGCTTCCCTTCAGTTTTAAAATGAACATTGTGTCCATGATGATGCTAGCCTGCTTCACAACCATATTGCCCTTGGGGATGAAAGGGGATCAGAAGTTAGCCAACACATGCACTAGTATTAGAGAAACCCCAAAAGAGCACTCACCCTTCAAGTGTTGGTTGTTACTCGCTATATAGTAGTTTTTACTATAGATTCTTCAGTGTCTCAGAATAGCTTTGTCCAAATAAGAACTTGCCAAGCATGTCTAGTACAGACAGCCTATATCAGCAAGAGAGGTAATTTACAGATATAGCCACCTTTATATTAGTTCTTTAAAAGCATCATAGCGATATTAGTACCATGCCAGAAAAAGCTTCATGCCTAAGGTAAACCGTAACTCCTCTCAGGGATGTCTGTAGAGTACCATGGTTGGCAGCAGTACAGGCACGGCCTCCCAGCAGATCTCTTCACTATTCTTGCTGTTATGATCCCTGCATTTTTATGGGGAGCTGCCAAAAGTGGAGTGCTTGCGATTTGAATAAGGATAATGGGTAAAACGTTTGGGGTTTTCAGAAGGTAGGATGCAATGTAGATCCTAGAGACAACAGGCTAACACTAATCATTCACTCACAGATCATTTCCTCTCATAAATAGCTATATTTTGATGTCTTAGGGTCCCTTTTTTAAACCTCTGTTCCCTCCCTAGAAAACAGAGTGTTATTTGTGCTGATACTGCTGTAAAAATGGGTGTTAAACTGGTTGAGCACTGAGTTGCTATAGCCAAGGTGACTAGAAGGCATAGAATTGGACCACTCTCCCACACCATGACTGGAAATATTAGAGAGTGGTGAGTAGGAATTAAAGCCTACCACATTCTGTCCCATTTTGTCAATGGGTTCAGTGTTAAGTCCCAATGGCACTGAGCGGCCCACTGAGTTAGAGCCATTAACATATGCAGTCATACTAGAAAGGAAGTTACTAAGGCACGGACTACTGGAAGATGGAGGTGGAGATGCTTTATCAGGTGAATTGTCAGTCCCAGGTGATGAGTTTTCCAAGATATCCTGATGCTCCACAGCTTTGGGGCTGCCAGTCAGGGCACTATCCTCGGATTTCTCAGTTGCAAGAGAAGCGGCACTGGCCCCGGTGTCAGACTTCCTTTTCCTCTTCCTGCGAAAGTTTCCATTGTCAAACATCTTTTCACAGTTTGGGTCCAGAGTCCAGTAATTACCTTTTCCTGTCAAGGGGGGACAAATGCACATTTTTAGTATTAAAATATACACATGGACAGCAAAGAGCAGTTTTCTTTGACTTTTCAATGTTTCTCTCACAGAAATAGAAAAATTGCTTGAGCAAAAAATGCATGTATTATTTAACCACAAAAAGCAGAAATCTGTTGAATTCAGAAAAACAACAACAAAAAAGGTGTAATATTTTTACCTGTGTCCTGTGGCCCTGACTCTACACACAGCTAAAACTGTAAGTGGAGCCACTGGGAGGGCTTTTTTTTTTTTTTTTTCTTTTCTTGGTAGGGGGAATGAGGTTTTCAGTGTATAGTTGGTCCTCTAAATTTACAGCACAGAGTAATCAAATCCCACAATAGGTTGTTCCTCCAGATTCAGTGAGGCAGGATAAGTTACTAACAAGATAGAACCAGATTTTTGACCCTCTCAGGCAGCATAACTGAACGGCTTTTAAATGTTCCCAGTGGTTCTCAACAGCTATTGATAGAAAACAATAAATAAAGGAACAATCTGACAACACATCAGCCAAGGGGCTGGAAACAGCAGAGGTGTGATTCCATGCAAAACGCTATTTAAAACAAACAAAACAAAAGCAGCCTGCTCTCCTCATGAGAATTATTGTTGACTCCCTAAAGCCACTGGATTTCTTTGACCAATCTGAATTTTCTGTATTCTCTTTCCATCAGTTCCCAGTTAAGTCATGTGCATTACACCAAAAGGTTTTTTAATGTGACTTGCTCAGGCTGCTCCTGTGCTTGCTCAGTTGCATGCTCTGTGCATTGATCAGTTCTCAGGAAGACTTGGAGCAGTGAAGAATCCCCTTCCCTGCAGAGATTTAATAGCAACATTGATTCAAAACTGAGCTATGCGTGGTTGCCTTCTAATACAGCCGTATGAAAATAGAGGAGCTACTATGTACATGTCCCTAGGCTAGGCTATTAGGTCTCTTTACGCTGTATTTTACAATGTAATTGTAAATTGTTAAAAAAAAAAGTCGTAAATTTTCATTTTTAAATTAGTCAAGTTTAAATAGAGGGCGAAAGGGCTGGGGGAACTATACCTGGATCATCTTCATCTCTGGGCACCTTCTTGAAGCAATCGTTGAGAGACAGGTTGTGCCGAATGGAGTTCTGCCAGCCAGCTTTGCTTTTGTTATAAAATGGGAAGTTGTCAGCCACATACTGGTAGATTTGACTGAGAGTCAGCCTCTTTTCTGGTGCTCCGTGGATAGCCATGGCAATAAGTGCAGAGTAGGAGTAAGGTGGTCTAACCAACTTCATAAGCTCTTCTTGGGATGGGAGAGGAAGCCAGCCAAGGTCGGTTCCTCCCAAGCCGTGCATGTTAGGCAAGAGCTGCCTTTGCATCCCATAAGACTGAGGGATGAAGGGACTGGCATTGGATCCTGGCAGGTATGATGGTGGGGTAATGGAAGGTCCATTTAGCCAGAGGTAAGGATTGGGAGTGGTGTTGTAGTCCGTTGTCTCGAAGGTGCTCGGTCGCTGTGGACTAGGGATATTCTGTGGGTGGAAAAAGTTCTCATAGTAGATATTCATCTCTGGAGGTTCTTGACCAATATTTGGAAATTGTGGGCTGCAGCGTGGTGGAGAGTGTGTCTGTGGATCAAAGGAGCTCATGCTCTAACACGGGCAGCTGATAAGTTATGACACACCTGTGCTAGTGCTCCTTTGCTGAGACAGGTGCATCACCTGTGCCCTTCCCTACCTACTTATGCACCTGTAAATGTTTTGGCTTGTACTGGAGGCTCCACCCCATGGCCCTGAGTGGCTGCAGATGAGGACGATATCCTTTTTGGAATGCTGGCAGTCCCAGCCAGTCATTGATGTCACATCAACCAAACGTGAAAGTTACAACTGTTTATCTTCTTAAATGAATGAAGGAATTTTCCACTAATATGATGCACATAAAGAAAGCCTGAGGTGCCTTGAAGTTAAAACCCCTAATCAGAGGTTCACCCCTTTCTACCTTTTACAAAGGAGTTTTAGCATGTAGTTTTTCTTTCTTTTTAAATGAAAGCAGTTTTGTTCTGCTGCTGGTAGCACCTCAGAATGCAAAAGCCATTGTCATTTGTCAATGAAACAGTAGGCATACTTTAAAATTAAAAAAGAAAGAAAGAAAGAAAGAAAGAGAGGTCAAACCTTCTTTTCCTTCTGTAACTTTAATTGCAACTTGCTTGTACTTGCCCCCAGGCAATCACAGT
This sequence comes from Anseranas semipalmata, assembly GCA_013399115.1. NCBI lineage: Eukaryota > Metazoa > Chordata > Aves > Anseriformes > Anseranatidae > Anseranas > Anseranas semipalmata. The sequence goes on from VXAA01001421.1 coordinate 634,633, forward strand.
ACTACAGGCAAATTCTGCAACCGGTTACTCACGTGAGTAATCTTACTGATGTAAAGGGAATTGCTCATTAAAGTAAGGTTTAATCATGAGAAAAAAAAATCAAGCTTAATCATCAAACCTTTCATTACAGCTTAAACAGGTGAACTGAAATGGGAAATCATTATTTGCTGCTTCCTCTTTGCTGCAGGACTGATGCAAAGAGGTCTTAAAACCTCTTAGCAGAATTTCCAAGCAGGAAAGAGACAGTTTTCAGCACAGCTTTTTTCAGCTAATTTCCAACTTCATTTGTAGCTATAAAGACAAAAGTTGATTCCTTAAAAATAAGTAACAAGCAAAAGCTTCTAGCCCTTTTATGACTTGCAAAAATACTTACTGCCTTGCATGGCACCCTGCACTTACAAACATGAAAAAGCAGAGCTGCAACCTCACCAACAGCTGTCTCAGAATGAGGACAGCTCTTCGACTGTACAACTGCATAAAACACTCCACTGTAGTTAAAAGCATACCTGCAGTACCCTTCAGACAACAGAAGTGTTATTTGCGATTTTTTTTTCCTACAGCTAAGGTACAAATATATATTTGGAACTTGACTTAACGTTAATAACCCATACAATTAAAGAAAGTCCTGGTATGACAAGAAAGCCTTTAAGATGGTGCTTGTCCCATAATTTCTGCAGAAACATGAGCTTTGATCTGTAGATTTGAATCCCTGGCTGTAACAAAGACTTTTTTGCTTTGTCACACATTCATCAATTCACTTAATCTTTTGTGCTGCAGCACTACCAAGATTTCCCCCCTCCCAAAGAACTGGAGTGATTCACCAGTGTTATGTTCATATTGTTGTTTTGAAAGGTATGACAAAATATCACTAGAAATAAAGCTGAAATATTGAGTATGGAGTGACAAAGCTAGCCAATTTGCCAGCTCAGAAACGCCTTTCTACAGCTGTTACTTGATAAATACATACTTTCACTGCACATAAAATCATTTGTGCTACAGGTATGGACGAACAAGATGATATTTTAATTTGCATTACCAAGAGTTCAGAGCTTGTAAATGCTAACTAGGCTCTGCAGATACACATTAAACAGACAAAAGTTTAGTGGAACACATTAAGGCTGGTTTACTTTTTATGTGGCAACAATATGTGAGCAAAAAGCGTGGCTTGGACAAAAAACAATGAGTCTTTTTTTCAGGAAATAATAAACCAAGTACTGCCCTTTTAATGAAAGCTTTCTGAAACCAATTTTCTCTCTATAAGAATCTCAGTCACACATATGTGAAAGGCTGAGCAACATTGCTTACAACTTCATAACTTACTAAAATATAGATATCTTTTAAAAGTAAATCTGTAGCCCTGCAATACCATTATTATAAATATTGCTAATTAAAAAAAGAACCAAACCAATAGTATTTACAGAGGAGTCAATGGAACAGAATGTTTAAGAAATGCTCAAATGAGTAAAATCAGGAATCACTTTTACAATGAACTAAGACCCAGAATATAGTGTATAAAGAAAACAAAATAAATTTTTGGTTTTCTGAACAAATTATGTTTTTGCCTCCCCCCCCCCC
>VXAA01001421.1:636231-657310 GCA_013399115.1 Anseranas semipalmata
ACAATCAACAACAAAAAAAAACTTGCTAATTTATTACTGCTCAGAGTTTGTTTATACCATGAAGTAAAAATTCAGCTCACTGCAACATGGACTTTGACGAGCATCATCTAAATACGTATTCCCCAACGTGTTCTGCATGCTTATTTACAGTTAAAATACACCGTCCTGGATGAATACTTTGAAAATATGCCAGGCTTAACAGAGAAAAATAGCACTTCTGCAAACAGAGACTGATGAAGTTTGTAAAGCTTCCTCTGCAAAATAATCTTAATAGTTTTAATTTAAATTAATTTAATTTAAACTTAATAGTTTTGATGCTGTGCATTTTAGCAAGGTCAGCCCCTAAACTGTTCTCTGCCACTGCCTGAGAATGCATGTTACTACCAGACCTACCTTGATGTGACATTTGAGCAATGTATTGGACAGAACTAAGCAAAGAAAGCACTGAGATGAGGAATGGCAAGTACTGCTTTTAGAGCAATGAAATACAAAGAGACCTGCAAGCTTCTGCTTATGTAGCTCTGAGAGTGCAAAGGTCTGATCCCTCCCTGGCATGTGCGTGTTGGCACCGCTTGTAGCGTAGACATGAAGCGATCACCAACATTTTTCTTCCAACTGACTGTGCCTGATTTACTCAGAAAGGAATATAAACAATGCTAGTAAAAAAGGTACTTTGTCTATGGGCACACCTTACTGTAAGAGAATCACTGCGGTACGTGTTCCAGTATAGCACTTCAGGTGCAGATGCTCATATGCAGGCAAAAGGCAGCAAGGGAAGAATAAACTTTGCTCAAGTTGTGATTGCTCTCAGCAGGGCTAGTAAGAAGTGGAGTTAACTGAGTCTAGCCAAGAATACTGCCTTGGGGTCCTCACAGGAGGACCAGGCAGGGCTAGAAGGAGAAGGTAGCAATTCCAGAAATGGAGAAAGGAGAAGGAAAAATGGTGAGCCTTCGATATAATGAGGCTGGGAACATGTGATGCACTGGCAAAGGTGTGCTAACAGATCATGCTTAGGGCTGAAAAACTCTAAAAAGAAAATGGAAGATCATGCAGGAGTCATAGCTTCTGCTATGATCATGACTTCCAAAGATCACAATGCATTGGATTTGGTGAGGTCTTTGTAGGCAGGATGCATCATGTTTTTTAATACTTCATTTATTTAACTTGTTTTTACTACAATACAGTACTGTACAGCCCTGAGTGTACATGACTATCAGTTATCAAGCCTCGTCAACCACAGATTTTTGTCAGCTTGTGTTATATGAAGATTTGTTCCTCTGGATTTCTTAAGAGAAGCTCCAAAATGGAAGATTTAGGCCAAGTCTCTGCAGAATAGTCCCTCTCCATAGGTTTTTAAGTCAGTTTTTATGTATCCCTCTACTCCTGCCAACAGTAATATTCACACTTATTGATTGCTCTTTTAAAAGGGCAACCATAATTATCTGAAATCTTAGGTTATGAAGAGTTCAAAATACTTTCATTAAAACTGGGATTTCTCAGCATTTTCACTTATGCTCCAAAGTAACCTATACATTCAGTATTTCTGAAATATAGCAACCTGGAAGAAATGTGCACAGTACATGCTAGCACACAGTAGGAAGCAAAAGCACAGGGGTCACAAGGTAGAAAATAGCATGGGAAACTCTCTGTAGGCTTCTCTAATATTTTGGCTGAGATACTCCTACCTCTAGCTTCCTAATTGGATCTGCTGAAACAATAAAGCCAAATAAAGCATGATGCCTGCTAGTATCACAAGCACCTACCAGTCATCATGTTGTTCCACAGCCTGATGGTTTTAGAAAACTTAGATCAAAAGCACCAGGGCTGCACAATGCAAAATACATGCCTGTGCAAACCCACTGTAACAGCCCAAATAGGTTCACATTTTTGTAGTAGTGACTTCATCCTGGCAAACCTTATAACATACTGTGTACCACTTGTCCCTCATTTAGCCAGTATAAAGCACTCTGTGTCATGTACTTCAACTAATTTTCCAGAAAATGTTTATACTTGATCCAGATCATAATACAGACTGCCACATAATCCTGTGTCCACAGAGGTATTTTTAATTAATATGAATCTTTAGGCTGTACCGTTAACATTACATATAACCCTAATCCTGGTGTATTATCACAGTTTAACACCTTACTGAACAAAAGTTCATGTAAGTTATTCATGTGGTCACAAAGAAGAGGGAAAAACTGTTTTAAAAAAGAGAGTATATCTACAACTCAGTAAACCAAGCAATGCAGCTTGTTTCAAACAATTCACACCCTGAATTCAGAAACCATTCAGCTTCCCTCAGTAAGACATTTTCATGTAAAGACAAATTACCTATATTCTCAGTTACCTTGTAAGTACTTGTAGAAGTCTTCCTCCCTTATTCCAATAACCATCAGCCCAGTATATTCACAAAATAAACCACACCATCAGGAGAAACAAGATGTAGCAGACAAAATGCCGTATCAAGGTCATTACCAAAGCATAGGGAAGGTAGAACAGTTTTGCAAACCACGGGAACTGAGCTTTATTTGTAGAAATGCAAGTTGAATATTAAATTAATGGAAAAGGTAATATCATATGGACCGGTGCCATTAATGTGGCAATGCTAGAATTACCTTAACATTTTTTGATCTTTCAGAACTGTGGATTTTTCAAGCAACTTTATCACAGGGATTTTAGAAGACTGTAAAACCTTATAAGTTCTAGCTGGTGTTTTCTGACCATGAGAACTATGATAGTAAGAGTAGTCATAGCTCCTGCTTCAACAAAGGCCTTCCACAATCTTGCCAACACCTAATGTGGTAGATGGGATTAGGAGTCCCCTGACTTATATATTGACAGGGAGCAGGCAGAAAGAAATCCACAGCCTCCATTTGGCTGCCTGGGGCTCTGCTGCACTTAGATACACAACTATGCTCAGCCCTCTGAGGGAGGGATACCTCAAGTCTAAACCAGAGATGGACAGATTCAGCAACTAAATTCCTCTCATTATTACAAGCACCTACCAGTTATGGGAAACTAGCACAACTATAGACACTCCAGTCAATCGTATTTTGACAACCTCACTGCTCCTACCAGCTTCCAAACAGCTGACATGCTTGCCTGTTTCAGATTATCTGCTTATTCTTCTATGCCTGCCATTCTAAAAGTTTGCTTATACTAGAGATAAATGGTTCTAAAATCCAATGAGATGTTGTATGAATATCACCTGTGTTTACCAAGCAAATTAATCTGTACACCTTTCCAAAAACCTTAAAAGTTTAAATTCTTGTACATTTCAATGAGATGCACACCAAGGAAAAAATAGTAACATGCTAATACTTCTGAGTCAGATTTCAGCATCAAGGTATTTGCTTATGCAGATAAATCAGCTTCCCCTCATTGAAAAGACGTTTTAGAACAAAGGATTTTTCAGAAAATAGATTTTTTTTTCTGTTTTATTCACAGTGTTTTCTATGCCCTTTGGTACCTGCAAAACACACACACTTGGGGAAAATTAATTAGCAACTAAAACTGCTGAGTGAATCGGTACAAGTGTAAGTGCAGTGAACTACGCTATGGACACACCCAACCATAGATAAACTTTAAGTTGTTTTAATTTAACCAGGATTTAACTGCAGTAAACTAAGATCATCTAACTTGTGGACGGGATGGTTTACAGCGTTGTTAATCCTAGCACTCCCAGCTGCTCCACTTTGGTTTTCCTGCTGTCTGGGTAGACAGATCAGTAGCTTGTTCTGGTATATGGGCACAGTATTGCAACCACTTACCTCCCCCTAGTGACAAGTTCTGAAAATGTATTGAATTAGTCGGGATCTAGCCTAGAGATAGCTTGGTACGTATCTATACCAGCGTGATCACGCAAAATTACATACATCTAGATTAGTAATTCTGAGACCCGGAAAACTAACAATTGGTATATATAAACATTTTCATATTAGAATCGTTCATATACTTTGAAATTCTGTGCAGAAATTCTGGTAATTTAAGAGACTTAACTCTTTCTTTTAAGTTTGCTTCCTTTGCTCTTTTGTTTTCAAATATTGATCTCTAATAGTACTGTTTTCTTGTCTTGTGAAAAAAATCTAAATGCAGTTGTTAAAGACTCTACGAATTCAAGTTTTATGCATTAATATTACAGCGTGTGTCAAAGCACTGCTGAAGTATTGCTGAGTGTGTCAAAGCTACTGAAGTCATGTAGCAAAGACTTCACATTCCTAAATATTCGTAGAACCAGGGTTTCCAACCATAACATACTTTATTGTGTGAGAGTTTACAACTGTATCTGCTAAAAGAGCTGCATCTGGAGCAGCTCTATTCAGGGCTACTTTCTTATGTATAAAAGCATACTAGCGAATATCATAGGGAAAAGCTTCCCTCAAACTCTGTCATACATATCTTTTTTTTTTTTTTAAGTCTTATTTTAGTTACGACAAGAATGTAATATGCCTACTTCATGTAAATAGTCTCTTTTTTTGGCTGCAGGCATGCCAACTTGGGGCATAGACACCTTAAATGACTGTTTTCTGATCTCTATCATCTTTCCTGTGCTTTTTCATTCAATCACCTTTTAAGCCCATTGTAACACCACCAACAGCCACCTACCATCATCCGAACTAGTTAAGTATTCAAGTTAATGGGCAGGCATCTGAAGTATTATCTGTGAATGAGATAGGTTACTGTTAGAGGTGTTAACAATCTGTTAACAAATGCAGGTTGAACACCCACATGCATAATTGTGCATGTGGGGCTGCAGCATGTACTAATAGTCATGAAAAAAGCTTTAACACAGAAACTATATTTGTTAAAGAATGGACACTCACAGTGACTATTCAGTTCTAGGGTCAGACACACAAAAGATCATTCAAGGTACAGTAGGTCTTCTGCTAGCCTGGAAGACAATAAAACTGCATTGAAAAGAGATAATCTGGTCCCCAAACCAGATGAAAATCAGATGAAACTGTCCTACTCACTTGAAAACCATGATCACATTTATCTAACATTTTAAAGCTCACAAAATCCAGTCTACCTCAGGTTTGTTTGCAGAATAATTATTCCTTTATAGTGTTAATCTTTAGCACACACTGAATGATGATAGCAAATCAGAACAGAAGATTACACGGAGTCAATAAAGGACTACTCTTGTCACCTCATAGCAATAAACATTGCCAATGCTGAAGTCCTTACAACTTGTGGGCAGCCCCTGGGATGTTGCTCAATGTTCTCTCTTAAAAGGACCTTGAACACTCAAGAGCAAGTAGGAACTCAGTTCTGGAAGGAAAACACAAGTAAATACTGTAATACCAGTGGCTACTTCAAGGCATCAAGGATAGGAGATGGCTGGCAAGCTTTTTTCATAGAGGCTTCTGTATCCCTGGAAAAAAACATTTACATAACAAGATGAAGATATCCACCTCCAAAAATTAACAAGAGAAAGGATCCTTAAATTATTTGTCAACTCTGTTCGTGTTTTTTAAAAAAGGATGACTCAAAAGACAGTTTGGCATTAAATTAGCTGAATTCTGTTGATTTCTACATGGGAAGGACCCTGTGTTTCAATAGTAAGTCATCCCTTTTATTTTCCTACAGTCTGGAGAATCGATCTGCGATATGGTTTTACAACAGAATGCCCTAGGCCTAGATGACTCCTACTGATGTCAGCATACACAGAACCAGTCTCTGGGACAACCTTTCAACTGTTCAATAGCATTGCACTGAAGCTGGAACAACAACAAAAAAAACAAAACAAAACAAAACAAAAAACAAACAAACAAAAAAAAAACAAAACCTTTTTTTTTCCTTTTCTTGTTGGTTAAGCCAAAATCCTTAAAATGAAAGATCAAGAAAATTATGTGTTTAGATGGCTTTAAACGCAAATCCTGGACCACAGTTGACTTAACAAAAAACAGATTTAATAACAAAACAGCCTTCTTCCATCCTACCTTGCTGTTTGAAAAATGTATTCAACAGCTTGCCTCATTTAGATGTGCCCTCATCCCATGATCAGGGAGGGACAAACTTACTTGGAAGCTTGACTAGCTTTTCAGTGATTTAAGTTATATCACTATTTCGAAGATGCTTCCACTGCTCTGACTTGGGTTGAAATAAAAATCCCTTGATAAGCAGACATGATACAATTGCTGCTGCAATATTGTGACATTAGTGAGCAGCTTTGATTCAGACTCTGCAGAGTTGTAAGGACAATAAAATACGTAGGGATTTATCTTAGTCCAAAGCTGTTGTTAATGGCTCATCACTGCAATCGATGTCAAGTCTCATGACTTTGGGTATAGATTGTACCGTGCAATTTACCAGCCATCAGTTGTTCAATTGATAAAGTCAAATATTCCAAGTTCACTTCCTCAGCAGTTTTCCATCATCATTCCAAATCTTTTTTTTCTTGCAGGATTCCTTGCATGTACCTTCAACTCACTTTAAATGATAGTCTGCTCCATCACTCCCACTAGCAATGAAGCAAGCAGCAAAGAACAAAAGCTGTGAATATCAAATGGGATAAAGAGAGCACCTCTACCTCTGAATCCATTTTGTTGTTGAAATGTCAGTAACTTTAGTAACATGACACAAAAGCATTAACTTCTCTAACCATTACCTGTGCTTCTAAGAGCTGTGAACAAGAGCTTGGCATAGGTTTATCCATTTTTGCCAGTTCAGGTTAGGAACTGCTCTTCAGCCAGTTTTTACAGCAAAATGACTGCTGCCTGAAAACACTGAGCAGAATATAGTAGCTGGTGCTAAAAATTCCCTATCACCACTCAGCCTACTTAATGTCCTCTGGACTGAGGAAAAATTTCCAGTATTATTCCCTTACAGCTTCCTTGTATTAGAAATTGTGGTTGCAAACAGCCTCTGCATTTCAAATCTCATGGAAAGCAGAGCGTTCCACCACATTGATTCTAATGAGTTCTGTTCTTCACAGGCCAGGATAGTGCGTGATTTCTTGTTGATCAATTCAAACATGACGATGTAGGACACATTCCAGACTCTGTCCTCTACACTACTAAGACTACAGAGTTCATGTGATGCATCTAGGCAAATTTATTTACACAGTGTTTTACTATTTTTAGTTTAACATATTGATCTGAGTTAATTTAACTTACTGATTGTTGTGATCTTCTATCAACTATGAACTGGCTAAAAAAAGAGAAAAGTGTTAAAATTCTGCACTTCTGAAATTTTGAAAAAAATCCAATTTTCTTTCTTTTGTGTTCAAGACTGGTATCCCAAGACAGAGAGTGAGAATCCTGCCTTAATGAGTTTTTAAAGAAGGGTCAGGGAGCTGATAACACAAATCTGACAACTAGAGGAAAAGCCTAAAGCCAGACCAAACAAAATCAACAAGGAGAATGAAAACAGATCCAATGATACCTAATGTATCTGTGGACTCCATAGTGAACAAGCTACATGGCACCCATTACTCCCCCCAGAATTCCAGTGTTTAACAGGAAAGATTACAGACTACATATGATACAGAAAAAAGTCCACTGTCAAGCAGTACCTATAACAAACACACAGATGTATCACACAATTCTTTGTTCAAGAACACAATGTGTTCCTGGGGTCTGTAAAATTTTTATGATAACTCTCCTTCTCACTGTGTTCAGAAACTTGACCCTTACTGACTTTAGTCTGAACACTTTCCTCCAGGTTACCCCAGCTGATTTGTATTGAATTTTCAAGAGCACTAAATTCTGAAAGAACCTGAATAATTGAGTCGTAATTTCATAATGAGACCTTGGACAGTGTCATCACGCTGTGCAAACAAGGGCAGATTGAACACCCAAACTAATGCCAGTTAAAGAATACTCCAGAATACCTTGATATAGCAGAAAGCAAGCATTTGCCATCTAAGACCAGACCTCATACTCCATTAACAGCCGCTCTTCTGGAGCTAGACCACTCCATGACAGATAAAGCCCAGGTGCCTGCATCTAAAATTCAGACATCTAGCTAACTGAACATACACGGCATGCAGCTTAAATGCATCTTACATTGTTGCAACGTGACAGCTTTCTACAGGTCAACACCTAAAACCCTAGCTACACATGCAGCCGTTTCTATCCCATTCTAAACACCGATTATTACAGACTGACATTACTCAATCTTTACCTTAGTGCCAAGCAATCCCCAAAGCCAGGCTGTTAGTGTCCAGACTATCTGAAATGTCTGAGAGAAGTGAAATGAACTCTGATACAAAACACACGTGAAAACATTGCTGTCTCCAGAAATGCTTTTCTGACCTTGCATGTTGAGAGGTGGTGGGGCCATACAGATTACAGGTGAAGCTACACATGCTTCATTAATTCCCTGGGACAGCAGCCAAGGCCTAACCCTACCCTGAAGTAAATTTCTACCCTTTGTGCTTCACTTATAAAAAATGTCAAATAAGGTTTGGTGCCAACTGAGTATACCCCTGTCTGCATACATGAGCTAAAGGCCCGTTCAGCTTTTGATAGAAATGACAATAATTAGTGCTGATTTATGTTTTAAAATAGATGTTACCAGTTTGCCATACTTGCACTTTATTATCTCAGGGCATCACTCGTTGTTTATTTGGACTAAATGTCAGCATGCACAGTTTCTGGAAACTTGTGAATGGCTACGGAGTTTGATGTCCCAACAACGTCCTTTATATCACAGGTCCATGGATGCTCTGGTCTTGACAATGATTTTTGTCTTAGTTTTGTTTGGTTTTCTGCTCAGAGTTGATTTACATGATTTCAGGCTTGAAACAAATCCATAATCAGGCTGGCAAGAAGAGTTTGAATCTGTGATATTAGACAACTAATATGATTTTTGCTGATATTTGGTCAATTAAGTGCGAATCTAAACCCTGCATCAAAAATTATACCAACCAAAGCAAAATTCAAGCACGAACCTTGAACCTCAACACTGAATACTCAACACAAAACTTCCTTTCAACATTGTGCTTCTGCTTTCCTGGCATTTGTTTCTGGGCTCTTCTTTCCTTTCTACTCTTCATACCTTTTTACTTTGTACCACAGTACTTAAATTCTAGTTTAAATAACAGCTTGAGCTAAACTCCTTCATTCCAATCTCACATAAAAGCATAGCTACAAGATAAAATAAGCAGAAGATAACGTTTAAGGTATCTTTACAAAATAAACAGGTGCTAAATCATCTTTTCCTCACTCATTACCAGTAAAACCAAACCTTTTCTTTTAAAATAGTTTTATTTTGTGACATCAATATTTCTTCAATGTATACACAAATAATAGCGAAGGACAACGTGGGTAACCTCCTCCTTCCCCCAGGTTAGCAAGATGTAAAACATGCACCCCTCAACCTTTCCCTGAGAGATGCCAACTCTATTAACCTGAGTTTGCTTTCTTCTAGAAAAGTTTTGTTCTTCCTTTATGCTTCTTCAGAAGCACTATCAAGTTGCTGTGAAAAGCAAATGAAGCAAAAAACAATGTGTCAATTTCCATGCCAGTAAACCCTGTAGTTAGTGTTAAAACTGGACACATTTTGTTTTTCTGTCTATGGTCATTTTAGTGAAAATATTTTTTAGTGAAGTATTAGCTCCAATGGCAAACATTTCAAACTTCTCAAATAAAACTTCTCACTTGCTAATTATTTCTGTAGAAAACAGCTTCACACTGACAACTTGCAAAGAGAGTCTAAATTAATTACATTATTCAAATTGAATATAAAATTGTTTATAGCAATAGTTAGGCTTAGAACAAACTGAAATTGCCTTTCCATTGATTCTACTACTCAGCAAGGAATAACTTTAATCTCTTTGTCTTCCCCGTACCCATACAAATGGCAACAAGGCCACCCTCCCATCCACAACAGTATACATGGTTGTTTTATTTAATGAATGGAAACCAATGTAGATGTCTAGAACATATAGGGATGAGTGAAGGAAATCAATTATTCACCTTAAGAAACTTTTAATTTTGGACAATATACTTGCCTTTAGAAATAACTGTCAGGTTATTCAAGAAGAAAAGTGAGATGCTGACCTGTGCTGTCTAACTTCATGCTGATAAGGCATAATGTTCCAACTCTACCTCACGAGTTGTGGAGACACAGAAAACCTATTTGGAAAGCAGAAGCCTTGGGCTTGTAAAGTTCCATTTGCTTTCAGTAAGAAGCTATTAACACATATACAACGATATCTAGAGATTCCAGTGAGAAAGGTTCAAGGCAAATAAAGTTTTAATATTTTATTGATGAACAGCAGAAAAAACAGCTTCTATCTATCATACTGCTGGATATAATATTAACTTGTACATGTGTAAATAAACTTTTGCACATGTCTTCAATATAGTACCCACTGTTCTGAAAGTAACTTGGGCATATGGTGTCACAGTCATGGACATCACCCTGAGAAAGATTTGAAGATATAGAGCAGTATGGCGGGGACAGCAATGGGACCTGAGGACTGTAAATCCAGCTACAGCCACAGAGTATATTCTCAGTGACTACTTTGTGCTGAGCCATCAGTTGCCTTGGCTACCCTGCCAGAAGTAGTTTCAAGATAACTGGACTGTGCCTACACAAGCTACACAAAAGGATGACTTCAGTGCTCTTTGAAAAGAACAGGGTAGGACTTACATTATATGGTAAGCACTGCAGCTGGCCTTTTAACATCTTTCTTCCCGGGAATGAGTTTTATCACCAGGGAGCACACAATGATTTGTATAAGCAGAGGCTCAATAAAGTTTTGTTCTGTATCCTAGTGAGCCCATCCTGGAGTATTTGCTTCAAATGTTATTCCTGTATTTATATCGCATAACTGATCAGAGCCCATGAATACTGTTGCTCATATTCTCTATTAGTCACCTACGTTATCGGTGTCTTTCTTTACAGTAGACAGTGGTCTAAAATAGGATATATACATGTATGTATATATAACTATTTTTGGTTGAAAAGTCGTCATTTAATTACAGGAATTAATTACAGGTCTGTAGATGGAGATTTGAAATGTTGCTCCACAGAGTGTTTTCCGTCTTCTAGAACTCTGGAAATACGCTGCAAAAAAACAGAGGAACAGAGTGGCATATGTTAAAATAACTATGGTATTTGAGTTCAGTAATACGTATATTGATTACTAGCTTTTGTCCTTAATCTGTGGATAAAGAAAAAGACATTGACCAAATCCTGGATATTTTAAACTGATTTTTCTATCCTGCAAAACCATAAACCTGTAATTAAGCCTGTCCACGTGATTTCAGTGATACAGTGGAGGCACTGTAGAAGTGGATTTTAAGTGGGTTTATTCAATGCTTTTTCAGACATGAAAAATGGGACATTTTGTCCTTATTTTATATGCTGTTTAGGTTTGAACATGTGTGGATGAGATCATGCTGAAAAGCTGTTACTCAGTCTTAAAAGAGCATTACCTGATAAATCAAACATAAGTGCAACCCCCTACAGGCTTCAAATTAGCAGTGTTCTTGTTCTTACCAGAAAAGTATGAGTATGAAAACACCTAAATGCTGATTAACCTAAATGTTGCTCCATGCTCCCTCAAGGTACCTATCTTTAAGACTGCAGGAATTAATGGATGAACATGATACCTATTCACCAGAGGGAAAAAAAAAAAATCTATCTTTGCTTTGAGATATCAGCAGAGAGGTGACATGTAGAATATTGCAAGTGTCACAGAATGCTTAGGCACTATGCATATCAGTAGCTAACAGTATCTGCATTAAATATTATCCTTGCAGTACCTGAAAAAATAGTAAAACTTAAAAAGTTTTGAATCTTGATAACTACCCTAAATATATTTTTTTCTTTCTTTCTTTTTTTTTTTTTTTAATTCAACAGTGTTTAATTTTGTGAAATTTCCACACAAGTCAGAGAAAGGTTTACTACATGGAAGGAAGGCAAATTGTTTTAAGCAACATTATTTACTCCAGTGTAAATTTCTACCTCTAACACCAGAAACTAACTCACACTCTGCATGTTTTGCTGTATATGCTATGCTTACCTTACTCTGATGCTAGTGAAAACTGCCCAATGTAATTAATTTGAACAAGAAATAGTTGCTTTCCTCTTTTGCTAATGTTACATAATTCAGAGAAAATCAGTAGGTCAAATGAGACCTCTTGTGGTACAGATGCAGAACTGCACATCTGTAACATGAAGTACATCCTTACTCCAGAAAGCACAGCCAGAGGCAAATTTTTCTTGCACATAGAGTTTCCACTCCTCTCTCTGATGAGAGAAGGAAAAAAGATAAGAGTTTCAATTACAGTCTTATGGTATTTTAAAATTATTTGATTTTCATAGCTTAGAATTTTTAAAGAGGTAACACTTTTTTTTTTTTTTTCCCATAAACACACAGAACTTACCATTGTTTTAAATAACTGGTTCACTTTCTTTTTTTTGAATGTTTTCTTGTCACCGTCTGAGGTGGAAGGAAACACTGGCTGACTCAGCCTGTGTGATGCAGTTGGTTCATCAGGTGCCACAGGGCTGATGGACAGAGTTAATCCTTAAAACAGAAACAGATTGTTTAAAAAAACAAAACAACAACAACAACAACAACAACAACAACAACAAAACAAAAAACAGAAAAACAACAACAAAAAACCAAAAAAGCATAGTCAGAGAGAGTGCAAGATAAAGCAGAATTTGAAATAAACTACTGCAATTACTAGAAAGAAATGAGACTTCTATAATCCAACCATATCCTCAGAACACAAAAATAAGTAAAAATTTCCCCATTTTAACACTAAACCTCATTATATTGAAACTGAATAGTGAAAAAAAAATCAATAAATTTGTTCAGAGAAGAAAAATAGATAAAAAGAAAAAACAGCAGGCCATGACAATCTGGGCAGAAAACTACTGTTGGGTTGTACTAAATGTCTGTTACAAGCATCTGGAAAGACAGGAACAATGAGAGGGCTAGGTGAAGTGCAGGCTAAGAACTGGATGTGCTATGGAAGATGTGGGGGGCAAAGGATACTGAAATCAGGCAACATTTTATTTTCTCTGTATACCCTGACCTAGAACTGAGTTCCACCTTCACTTACACTTCTCCCTTCTCTATCACACATCTATCAGTCTTTCCAGTGGGCAGTTGTGTTACCTCATTTCCCCCTCCTCTTGCTGTGAGGGAGGCTCACAAGATTCCTCTCTAACATTAATAGCATAAGTTGAAACCCCTAGTACTGGGCAACCTTTGGGGAAATTCATCTGCCAAAGCAAGATACAGAGCATTTCTTCCTGTTTCAAATCCTCTAACACTGAACTGTGACTGAAGACTACAGAAGCCCTTGCTTCTGCAAGTGAGGCCCTTCAAATCAGGGAAGATGAATAAACCTTGCCTCTTTTGAGGCATGGAGAATGCCCACACTATACAAGGAAGCAAAATCCAGAGCTCCAGAAGTAACACTTGTGCAACTTATATGTTACTACTAGTCAGCACAGAGTTATCAAGCAATAGTAGCAGTCCAGCCTCACATGCACATTACATACTTAAATCATAATGTTTGTCTCAGAAACAGAGCCACACATAGACAGCTACCTGCTTCTGCGTGGAGCAAACCCTTTATTGCTATGTTTTCTTAAGTCACCAAGAAGTACAGAACACTCATCATACTATAAGCAGCTTACCTGGAATAGTTGGCATAGAACGACTGACAGAGCTCATCTGCTTGAGGACAGATGTCTTCTGAGGTGCCACTATATGTTCTGAGAGGTTGGTGTCACTCATGAACTCGTATTTCCTTGACAGCTATTTCATAAAAAATTTAATGTCATTAATGATGAACTGAGATACATGGAACAAAGATGTAGGCAAAATAATATTTTGTGAAAAGCATATAAGAAAATAATAAATGATCATGCCTAATCCCAGTTCTTTGTGGGATTGTTTGCTGAAGAAACACTGTAAGTAAATTGAGGGAGTAGAACCAATTCCATATATAACACTAATCACTAGCTACAGTCATGTAAGGCCTATGGAAATGATTTCTAGTTAGATAAATATTTCTCATCTGACATAGAAAAAACATTACTCTAAAAAAGGTAGCTAGAAGAGATTATGTAATCTGGAACTGTAGGGTGGTGTTCCTACCATCTTTGGAGTAATACCATCAGCCAGCTCTGACTGTGTTTTGCAAAGTAAAATGAAGTTTTGAAAACATTTTTCCCCATTGAATTAATGTAGCCAGCTTGGCTGTTACAAGGCTTGTGACTACTTTTCTGAAGCAAAATAAAATCCTGCAACTCAGTATGTAGTGAGATTCCCACAGTTAGGTGAGTCTGTATTTAATTTAGTCAAAGGACAATGATGCTACTTGGTTCTGTATACTACTGCTTCTCAAAACATGCCTATGCTCTTTGTCTCTCTCTCTTTTGTATGAGGACATGAAATGAGACAATCATAATCCTCTAAGTTTCACCTCAATTCAGGAGTCAAAGACTAGGGACACAACGCAGGTTGCAGGATCTAGCTAGAGGTAATTCTTCCTTCATTTCTGAAAATGTGTTTGCTTTACTGTAGCTTCTCTCAGTGTAACACGCATAAAACATTTCAAATCAAATACTACTTATAGCACTGCTCTTCCACAAGTAACTAAGTTCTGGGCACAGTGTTCAAAGATCAATATTTTGTTCTGTCACAGCTTTACATTTCTAGTACTGCTTGCTTTCAGTAGGAGCATGTCACTCTGCTCTGTAGCAGAAAAAAACCTACAGAAAACTCCAACCTTCCTCCCCCCTCACTACAGAATGAAGAAATTATGGATGAGTTTATATTGCATAAACAAACAATTAAAAACCTAAACCTATTATATTCATTTGATATTATTTGTGAACATATGGTTTGTCTTTTGAAACTAATGACTACAGTCTGAACAGAGTATACCTGCTGAATAGGGAAGTTGTGAATATATAAAGAGAAACTACTTTTTCAGGCATGAATTTAACTGCTTGCCAGTTTCAAGTTCATATGCAAAAATAAACAAACATCTCTCGTAAGACTTTATTAGAACAGTTAGAAGAGCTATGACCTGAGATCCTCATCTTCTGAAAGAATCTTAGCTTTCTATTCAATTCACATTGCCTTTGAGATTCCTCCAAATTTTTTTATCAAATTACTTGCACTCTTTTTCATGTAATTCAGCAGTCTGGTAGTGCCTGACATTTTAATTTATATAGGGCTTGTCTATCAAGAGGACATCTTCCAGATTTTGTTATTTCTTTTTACACTTAAAGAAGAAAAGTCTCCTGAGGACTAAAGTATAAAAAAAGTGTGCAAGTTATATAAGTCATTTTGATGATCTCTTAGCACGACAAAGGCACTCAGATGATCTACAAAGCAAGAGATGCCATTGCTTCCAAACTTCATTCTGGCACCATTTGAGGAACACTGTTTGCAATCTTGCAATTTCCTAACAGCTGCATGTTCCATAACAAGGTACAAAAAGTACAGGGCTCATCACTTTTGAAATAGCCCTGACTACAAGGAGCTGCCATGAAATGTCAGCACAGTGAATTGCTTCTCCACAGGAAAGCTACCTTAACCCTCCCAATGTAGTACTCCATTTTAAGTTAACCAAACTTCAGAATTCTGCAGCTTCAGGGCTATGTTATCTGTCATCATAAGCACATAAAGATGTTCTGATTTTTCCATCGATTTGTTCCCTTCTCAGTATCTTGCAAATTTCATTCATGCCAGGTCAGATCGCTTCTGTCTCCTGCATATTTCCTTTTATGATAGCTTGAGTTCTATGTGATATATATATATATATATATATATATATATATATATATATATATTTGCTAAGTGAGAGATTAATGTAATCTTTTTATGGATTATAAAATACAAGTCTAAATCAGTAACATACACATTTCATATCGGAGATAGAAATATCAGGTGCTGTCTTCTCATCAGCAAACACCACACTGCTTCTTTTTGTTCTTTTTTTGGACCTTCTCATCTTAACTTCAGGGTGAGGATTAATTTGTGGAGCATTCTCCTCTGATTCTGATTTTACTGGCTTTGGTAGTACTACTTCCAGATCAAAGCTGCAGGAGCAAAAGAAAAAAAAAAAGGAAAGTTGCTGAATAATATTTTAAAAGCCTCTGGTATTCTGACATCGTTTCCCTGTGAAATATAAATGCAGGTCATCCTTTCCTTCGACTTTCTATGTAGTCTTGCACACCACTAGCAGAAAGTATATGATGTGTTTCAGCTGGCAACTGTAATTGCTAATAAGATGCCTTCAGGAGGTATTACAGTGTCTTAAAATATTGCAAAGATTGTAAAATATTAATATGAAGTGCAAATCTCTTTGTGAAGATGTGTGCATTAGCTCAAGGACTCCTAAACTAAACAGGGTCAGAGTTCATACAGCAGCTTTATTTGGGGTGGTGATGGTGCTGAAAGCAAGACATGCTGCTATTTTACTTGTTGAACAGGAGTAATACTATTTATACCCATGTTTTAAATGCACCCTCCTATTTATTTCACTATATGGGACAACAATGCACATACCCATTGATAAAACAAAATCTCCCTCCTCCATTCCTCTAATTTTTATGGTTTAAATATTGGGCTACTTTTCATTTAAGAAAAAACAAGTATGAAGTTGGTGATAGCTTTACTCCCTCTCTGCTGATGAAATTAGCCTATTGCACTAATTACAATTATTTTACAACTGACAAATTGATAAAGCAAGGCAGTATGGTGAATTTGCTGACCTGCCCTGGAAACTGATTAATATCATGAGAATTAAAAATAGGTGCATGATTCAGCTGCTTAATTGTAGTTGTGTGGTTTCATAGGAGGTGCCCTGCTTTGTTAGAGACATGAGGTGGCAGATATGACAAATTATGTTTGTGTGCTACACCCTTCCTAAGTGGAAGCTGAAGGGTAGGAAGAGCACCTGGGGCATCTTATAACACACAATACTACAGATCTTTGTTAGAAAACTCATACCCTGTGAGCATTTAAAATTTAATTAAGTAGTGTTAAACACTGAACTGGTAGTCAAACATACAAGAAGATGGTGGTATCTTACATAGATACATTTCTAAGTTAGTATCATACACCTTTGGACTTTTTACTTTTTAAAAGCCAACTACTCAAAAACAGAGATTCAAAAAAAAAAAAAAACACAATCAAACACTGCTCAGCAGGATTAATTTTATATCTGCTTTGTTTGTGAAAAAGGCTCTATGTGCCCAAAGGATAATTTATTAAGAAGTCAAAACAACTTGTAGATGAAAAAGCTAAATGAACACATCTACAACTCTCAAACTATAAAGTTTGTTAGAGAGTTTGTAAGGGGAGTTAAACTATAAAACCTACAACTTCGCTCAAACTATAAAGCCTTTATCAGAGCTGCAGTTAAGAAAGCACATTAGGCAAAACATTTTAACAATAACTACAGGCTTTACTAGAAAGTTCTACCTCCTCACTTGTAAGGTTGTAAAGGCTTTCCTCTTCCTCTCCAATTTTCACAAGAAAAAGATAGTAAGTTAAAAGCTGTATTGACTCAGAGGCAAAAAAAGAGATCTTTGTGTTTTTCAAATTGTCATTTATAGAATCACAGAATGGCTTGGGCTGGAAGGGACCTTAAAGATCCAAACCCCACTTAAGTTATAACTTACTTGTTTCCTGAAAAAGAAATGTCTTTTTGAATGAGACTCAAGTATATTTTGTCTATTAAGGTTGAAATACTGTATCTTTAAGACTAGATGAAATGTTAGCTACAGGTAAAAATAATTTTGGCGTAGTCTGAAGAGACTGCTATTGGGATTTATCCTTGAATGCTTTTTATAATTTTTCCAGTAAATGTTTTAGTTTCATCACATAAAACTGGTTTTTAAACGGTTTTTAACCAGTTTTATAGACCAGGACTGAAAGAAAAATAGTCTTATATTCATAACTAACCTTTCTGAAGCAATTTTGTTTGGAGTACTGCAGTCTGAATTCATGGAAGTCAGTGAAATAACTGACAACTGACGATACGATCTCAGCATTGATCTTGGCCGTCCAACTCTCTTGTCATCAAAGTCTGGCTATAAGATGGAAAAGATAAACATATTGCATCAAACAAGTTTGTGTGAACCTTGCTCCATCCCTTTCCTCTAGGTTTTAAAGATAGCACAGATGTTTTAACGTTTGTCATGAATGAGGTTATTTGCTACCATTAATTATTGTGATTATTTCCTCTGTCTGGATACACTCTTACTCTAGGAGGTCTTACCCTAAGACCTCTCAAAGTCTATGATACAGTGAGTAGCTAAATAAACTACAATTGACATAATTAACTTTGTGTCTGAAAAAAATTTAAACAATGTCTTCTGATCTAATGTTGAAAAAACCTACTGTAGGCCATTAGAGCACTTACTTGGGCAAATAGCTTTAGTTAGTCCTTGCTAGAAGAACACTAAT
Organism: Anseranas semipalmata; assembly: GCA_013399115.1. Taxonomy (NCBI): domain Eukaryota; kingdom Metazoa; phylum Chordata; class Aves; order Anseriformes; family Anseranatidae; genus Anseranas; species Anseranas semipalmata. The sequence continues at coordinate 654,641 of VXAA01001421.1, forward strand.
CATGCTCAGTCTTTAACAGAACAGCTTTTACCATCTTTCTACATTAATGGAGCCTTTGTTCATTACATTTTTCCTGTTGAAGACAAAATTTTTATTTCCCTAGTAGCCAGACAGTAACAACAGGAGGACTCTCCATGTCATCATGTACCGATATTGTACAAAGCCATACGTGCTGCACCATCTCTCTCTGCAAAGCATGAAAATAATGTTCAGCTTGCTTTGCAGCCTGGTACAAAGTTAAGTGAAACAATCTGATGTATTTCCAAATGCTTTCTTGTTCCTCTTTGCTAATAATGCAAGGATGAGGATCATGTTTCTTGGCTAATTCTAGAATTGTTTTCTTTCCTGGGGGGTGACTTCTGGGACACAGAATTATAGTTTGCTCTGCTCTCTTTCTCTGTTCACATATTTCCTGGGATGAGTGTGCCTCCCCCTAGTTAGCTCATCACTGCATCATGACATGAGACAGGGTTTTGAGCATTTCCCAGTGCATGCATACCATAAACTACTTTTCCAGCCTACCTCATTTTCCCTCCTATAAACATATGAAATACTTTTTAAAAACATTTCATATTAAATACAGGTGGTTTTTTTTTCTGATTATCCAGAAAATATATATATAAAAATGTGCATAATTTCATATGCCAAATTCCCAAATGCTTGGCTTTCAATATCATTTTTCATCAAGACTTTCAGCAGAAGACTTGTAACTATCTACCAAGATTATTAATTTTTGATAAATTTATTGAAGACTTTTTTTTTTACTGCATCACCTATTTCAAATAAAAGTACATTTTGCAAGAACATATTCCACTGCCATGTAGCATGAATTAACGAACATTCAAAAGGATTGTAACAGATACTGCTTCTCTAGTGTTGTCAATAGATCATCCAGACCACTCCATCAAAAACCTCCAGGATTTAATTAAAAAATAGTTCACTAGAATGTTGAAAATGGTAGGGACTGGAAGTAGAGATTTTAATAAAAGAAAGATTCACAGAAATAAATATCTGCAATTCACATCATATAGGTGTGTAACAGCAAAATAACCAAAATTTAGGTTAGAAACTTACTATTATTTCTCCCTCTAACAGAATACATAAATTACCTTATGAAATCATCAATGTTAAAGACAACATTATAAAATAATTTCCAAGGCAAACGATGTTTAATCCCCCAAAACAGCCAACAATGTCCTTTTTGCTAGCCTGCACAAGCTCAGATAGACTGTTTTATTCAAGAGATATCTGAAGAATTTGTGAAGTTATCCTTCAGTTACCATATATTCCCATTTGGTCTCAGCTAATATTTTTAGTTTTATATACATCATAGATTTTACTTCAAGACACAGCTGGAAGTGGCTAGCACAGGGAGGCCAATTGCAGATCAATGCTTTAAGCTACTAAGAAAAATTACAAAACGGTGAAACATGAGAATTTGCTTTTACTTCCTTGTAAGACAGAAAAGAATCACAATTTTAATAGAAATAATAAAATACTCCAAGTCTTCCAAAATAAGGAATACTTGATAGGTCAGAGAATTAATCAACTGACTATGAAACTCAGTCCTATTACCTTCAGATCACAAGAAAACCCACAAGCAACAAAAATTTTTACACACTTTCATTTGGAAAAGAAGAACTAGATATGTATTAAGTAGAGAAAGCACAGGAGAGGGAAAAGAGGTTAAAAAGGACAGCAATACCAATTCTCTGGCTCCATATTGTTTTTCCACTTTAACTTTTAAGTGCTTGAAACATTCTTCCATTCGGTCGTGGAAAGGACGAAGATTATCGGAAACTCTTCTTTCGTGAATTTTAATTCCAGCCCCAAGGAAAGGTATCTTGAAGAGGGCAAAACAGAAGAAAAAAAGTGAAAATATTAAACTGGGTCTACAACCCCTCTCACTCCATTTAAAGTATCTGCTAAATCAACTACAAAACTGTTACTGTGATTGATAGATTTGTCAGCTGATAATGAGATGATCAGGAGTAATGACATTCCACAGGAGTTTTTAGCAGCAAAGAGGTAAATTAGTATCAGTTGGAAATGGCTCTTGAAAAGTGCGTTTGCTCAGTCATACCGACTCTTTTTTCTCTCCTACGCATTTTGTGTTAATCCCTTATGAGATTAAACACACCATATGAGTTTAAAAAAAAATCTGTAGACTACCTGCTCATGAAAGTGCATGCCATAGCTTACAAGAAATATGGTAGGGATGAAAAAATATCCAGCTGGACTCTAGGCAAGTAATTTCAAACTCTTTCGAATGGAGGAATAAGTGACGTGGTAAAATTTACATCAATTTACTGGGGTCTTAAGCATGTGATCACTTTAACAATTGCTGCAGCAATTTAGCAGGTTAATGTCTGGTTTCTGAAAGATGACCTCTTCCTTTCTCTTTGAATTTACTCTGCAGACTTCCTTTGCATTCCCCACATCTCAAGGAAAATTCATTAAGATAATGTTTCAGTACACAAAAATGAACAACTCAAGCCATGAACAAAGGCAGTTGTCACTAACCAAGCTGACTTTGCTCTATTTTACCCCTGTGCTTTCCTTTTTTCCTTCAGGATGGGGTCAGTGAGAGGTCACCAAAGGGGTTGAGATCTCTGACTTCTCCTACTAGATTTAAAACAACATACATGATTGTATTTAAAAAAAAAAAAA
>VXAA01001421.1:657348-685232 GCA_013399115.1 Anseranas semipalmata
CTCTAAAATTAAAAAAAAAAACAAAATTTTATTTAAAAAAAAAAAAAAAAAAAAAAAAAAAAGGAAAAAAGATGTATAGATACCTACTCCCTTAGAGGAAAATACATGACTGAAGAGATTTAGGAAAAGGTATCTCTGTATCAGTTCAACAAATAACTTCTTGCACTTGAGTTTCTTAAAAATCCTTCTCCTTTGCCAGAAGGAATAGCTTGCTTACCAAAATAAAAATAAACTAAACTCATAATGAAGCAAATATGATAGCAATACTATTTTTCTAGCCTCTCTTCCCTACACTTCCTTTCTTTGCTTTTATATTGCTACTATCATCTTTGTTATTATTTTAATGTAATAATATCCAGTTAAAAACAAACAAAACAAAACTTGTATTCAAAGATGATGAATAGTACACTTCTACAGGCTGTTTAAAATATAAGTGTAGTCAAAGAGAAACTCTGTGGTGTTTCTCTTTCAAATTTAAAGACATTTCATTACTCTTCAGTCTTTGGTGATTTATGAGATCTGTGCAACAGACTTGTCTACCCTTCTGCAGGTAACCTTTTCTAACTGCTCTACTACAGACTTTTAGCTATTTCCCAGTAATGCTTTTTTTTTTTTTTTTTTTTAATCCACTTAGATTCCATACTTCCTTTTTGGGTTCTGACCATATAAATAAAATTAATATCGTATACATAACTAATAATAATATAATAATCATTATTATTACAATAATATTGTAATACATAACACATATTTTATGATCTCTCAATTCCATACATCTTTTAAAAACACAGTATTAAAGCAGATCTATTATGGACAGATCTGTTTGTCCTCTTTAAAGGGATTTATGGGGACAGATCCAAATGACAATTTTAGTTCTAATGCCACAATGGTCAATTTATAGCACTGCATCCACTAAATACTTCTGATGGTCAGCAAGTGACAATATACAGAGCCAGTGCTGGGCAATGATATAGAAGAAAGCTATTAAGGTTGGTGACTCAAAGAAATCACCAAGCTGAGATGAATCAAAATGAGACAGGAAGAAACATCAAAAACATAAAGAAAATAAATAAATAAAAACCTTTCCATTAAAACTATTTGAAAGCTTAATTTCTGAAAGAGGAATAAGTGGTTAATTCTTGCTGTTTCTGGTCCATGAAAAAAAGAGATAATGTACCCTTTTATTAGGATGGCATCAGATTAAACCAACAAGAAGGATATTTTTAATGAGTTAGATAGTACAAGGAAAGAGATATGGAACATAGCAATGAAATCTGTTGGGCCATACACTTCTGATAGCCAAATTCCAGATCAACATACATTATTTCATCACACACCTCTTGAAAGTGAGATTACTATGTTGTACCTTGGTATAGCAATTGCTATGCACAGCAAACAATTCTTCTTTCTCATTTAAATCATCTATATTTCGGAAGACCTCATAGTTAGAGGTTTCTTAACAAACTACATATGTGCAATAATTAGTCTCCTCTCACAGTCATTCATTTTGTCAGATATTGCTGACAATAATTTCTGTTTGGACTAGATAATGCAAATAGAACTGGTAATTTCTGAGGTCATGTTTTTCTCCCCTCTGTTATCATAACAAATGCTTAGGACAATGGGAAGAGCCTTTTGCCCTTGAATCTCAGAAAAAAAATAGAGATTTTTCCTGCTACTACCTCCTGTAAGTGCATTTTCCTCTTCAAGGACAAAAGGGCTCTGCAGGTTGGTTGGCTTATCATATGTACACTAAAAATAAAACAAGAAACAACCTTGGTGCTGCTAGTATAGGCAGGATATTCTGCTTTCCTCTGGAGATAAACCTTAAAAAATATTTACTAATGGTCTTCCATGCTGCTTGTCACACAAAAGACATGTAGCAGCAATCGTGAAGGGTCATTGAGTGTGAAAAGTCCTGTAAGTCCTGTGAGCAACTAGCATTCCATTAAGGTTTCTTAAGATTTCTAATGCAAAACAAACTAACCCACAAACAAACAAGAACAACAAAGAATACACAAAACACACAGCCACCTCTAGGAAATAGTTATTTATGAAGACAGTTTATGATGTTTACAAATACTTGTTTTCCCAACAGTTCATGAAGTCCTCATCACTTTAGTCAAATACATGCCTGAGTTTGAAATCTTGACCCTTTAACCATGACTGTAGCCCACTGTACGCGGTTTTTGATAAACCATTCCAAATGGTACATTCTACAAAGTACTCTTCTGGCCTACTGCTTTCCCCAGACCATAAGGAGATGTACGGGTAATTTCCCTGATTCTGATAGCATTTCAGCTATGTCCTAAAGGACACTATCATGATGATAATCCTCAGGAAATAAGATGTGATTTTTTAAATTAAGCCATTTCTCCAGTTTAGGCACATATTTAAAAAAAACCTTAAGAACAGGATTGCTTAGATCCCCAAGAACATTTCATCAATCATGCTGTTTTGTCAGGGATCTTAGCAGGTTTGTAATGGAATACATGCTTCCCCTTAGGCACATTAAAACTGGGCTTTAAATCCTTTGTTCTTCTGAAGGGAAACTATTCATACCTAAATAAGACAATAAATAGATAGTCCTTTTACAACTATATATATTCTGAAACAAAAGGCATAGCAGAGGAAGTTTCTAATCAGAATCTTATTCTTCTATCCCTCCTCACTTCGGGGAAACTGGAAAAAAAAAACAAAAAACAAAAAACACCCACACAATAAAGTTTCCCCTCGGTACAGAAACAGTAAAAACAACATAATCGTCTAAATGATGCTATGCTCTCCTGCTAGAAAGGAACAGAAAATCAGAAGAAACGAATAGCTGAGGAAGCATCAGATAACTGCTGCCAGTAAGATGTTACCTGCCAAGCAATTAGATCTTTAAGTCTATTCAGCTTTTCTTGATCCTCTGGATGGTCTCTGATATATTCTTCTGTAAAGAAAGCCTTAGACAGACAAAAAAAAAATTCCATCATTTTCATTTCAATTCATTCCATCATTTTGACAGATAATGAGATCAGTGATTGCTCCAATGACTACAGCTGGTGACCATAATATTGGTTATTAGATAGACATATTCATGCTCCTTAGCCAGGTAATGCTAGTGATAATTCATTATTATATTGGTTGAGAACTGAGGTGCTCTTTTTGTTAAGATACTCAGTCTTTATCCAGCACTTCTCAGCTTGAGACACTTAATATGACAACCAAATTCTTGTTTGTTTTGTAAGCTTGCACTGAAACTAAAAAGGTATACATTTGGTGTGCCAAAATTTACATTAATAAATTGTCATTTTATTCCAGTGCCCTACACTAACATTAGCCAGTGTTATATAATAAAGTAAATGAACTGTCATACATAAGCAGAGCTAGATATTGTATACATACTATCTTTTTCTGAGCAAAGATTCCACCTGTCCCCCACCCCCCAACCCCAAGGTATGAAAGAAGAATGCAGTTATTTGTCCATGACTGCCAAATGTTTACAGAAGTGATACTTTAGGACTAACATGGCACATCATACTCCTCCAGAGTACATCATGCTTATTGCATGTATTTTGTGTGTGTGTGTGTGTGTGTGTGTATACATATATATGCCATCCACTCCACATAGCTTAGTCCATCTGACATGCTGAGCCTACTGAGCATGGCACATACTTATAATCAGGAAATGGTTGGCAGAAATAATAAAACTCTACAGCTGTGGAGTAGCCCCACATTCAATTTTATCCTAAACCTTTGTAATTTAGAATTCAAACAAAAATGAATATGAGCTTTTAAACATTCCTAACTTTTCCTTTTTTTTTTTTTTTTAAACCAAGGTGGCCTTAGGGAAAAACTTGCTACCATTCAGTTGCTCAAGACGTTGGCAGAACAGCTTTTATTTGTGTTCCCATTCTTCACAAAAAATGATCTGCAGTAAGGCTGCAATTGCTGAGAAACACTGATAACAACATAATAGATAACCTACGTCTAAATCCTACGGACCTACTGTAGGATAAACTTGATTTATTTACTCCAGAGCAAACCTTTTGATGTGTGACAGCCTTTTTCATTACAAAATTTAATAAAACTCTTATATACATATATATATGAAATATATATGAAAACCCTCATGATTGCTATTAATACTGAGCTTCAGTTACTCTCCCAATATCTGTATTGCATCTATGCTACTTTCTGCTTTGAAAGACTACTGATCACATGTGACCAGGATACAAGGGTCTTTGTGGAGCTGTGGTCTTCATATCCCCAGCCTAGCTTCCACTGCCACTTTGAACAAAACTGCATCATGATCAAATAGGATTAGGAAATAATACATCTGAGTATGGTCTTTGCATTGACTTAAAAACTCGTACCTTCTCATATTTAGCAAAGCCACCCATAACAGCTGGATCAACAATTCCGTTCAGAAGCATAGAAAGTGGGTTAATAGGAAGGTTCTCATCACTCTGGTATTGGTTAATCATCATCAAAATCTTTTCATTTGTCATGGACATGGTCTCAATAGCATTCTCTAAAGGACTAATTGTAGTCTATAAAGAAATAGAAGATGAAAAATATTTACTAAATCTTCATTTAAAATATTAATTTTATCCAGATAAATGCACTTGCACTTTTAGACATGTTAAATCATTTTTGAAAAAAAACATTATTTGCATCTTGCAGCTGAAAATCTTTCCTTTGTAAGAATTCATTTTCTCTGTAGTTTCTGTAACTTTGATTTTACCTGTATTCCAGGAATCTATTACATAGAGAACCTTCAACTCAGAGATCACTATTTGCTACTATGTCATTCTGACAGATGAATTGAATCATCTGCTATTCTTTATGCCATTTAAGTTGTAAATATTTTGTGCACTTCAATGCAGAGAAAGAGAACAAAGGGGTAATTCTCTTTATTTCAATGTCCTATGCTAGAGTTTGCATTAAAGATATCTTAGCTATATTTTTATAATGATGATTCCTAAGTACTTTCTTAAATGAATCAGAAATCCAGCAATAGTGCTTGGTTTGACACCACCATTATCATATTCCATAATGAGATGTAAATGGTCTTTGTGCACATGGAAACACCCCCTCTCTGTAGTGTCTGTAGCTTGTGAAATGCTGCTTCACACGCAGGAGAGATGTTGTGAAGAGGCAAACCCCAGAATGCACCAGCTGAAGCCAGGGCAAGGAGTAGCAACTGGTCCTTGGGTGTACCTGTATGCTGTTCTGTGTTCTGATGCATTAGGTATGTTGTAGAACATGCAAATGAAATGCCCGAATCTTGGTTCATTCAGTGGCTGATTTAAACCAAGAGGCTGGTGTTTCATCTATAACGCTACAAGACACAACCCTGGCAAATGACAAAGTCTTTTGATCCAAGCAGCTTCATTGTAACATGTCATAACATGTAATGACAAGAGGAAAAGAACAAAAGAGAGTAATAGGAAAATTTATCTTTTCTTAAGAAAATACTCATACCCTCCCCAAATTAGAATGGGGGCATGAACCTCTGATGCTAAACATGGTGGGGGCTCAAGACCAGATTGTGCAAGAGCATGAAATAAAGATAGAAAGCTAACAGGAAGTTTCAAAGAAAGTTCTGAGGAGAAAAGGGAGATTGTGCCATGCAGCGTATTGTTTTACATGGAAGTGGACAGAAACTGCGTTGAAAAATGCAGGGGACAGAGTAGAGAGAAAATAAGGAAATCAGAAGGAAAAAAGTGATAGCTGGTTAGGTTAAGTGAGACAAGCAAGATTGCCTCTTCTAAAAGTTTTATGGGAAACTTGGAAGAGGAGCTGCAGGTCAATAAAATGAAACTACAGTATCACTGTAATAGAACAAGTACCTAATCTGTGGTTGTAACTTCTGAGCTTGATACAGACATAAAAACATCTTCTTAGTTTTATAAAACTTTATATATATGAACAACTTTCTTACAATTCAGCAAAACTACAGGTTTCTTCAATTCTCTTAGGATTTGGTCCTAAAACTATAAATCAGATGGAACATATATTGATCAATATTTAACCATCCTAGTAGTAGAAAAATAAAACAAATGTTAACAGTTTTGTATGTGTAAAAATAAATAACAAGTGTGCCTTGTAAACTGTTCTGTAGATGAGGATTCATATATATACACATTTTGCAGGTTCTTAGCATGTTAATACATACCTGTGACATGGAGACAACCTCAAACCATCGTAAAATTCCAGGAAGTTTGTATGCTGTAACAAATGATGTTCTCTCAATCCACATAGACTATTAAAAAAGATACAAGGGAGAAAATGATACTTCAGGATTTAAACTTTAATCTTTTCTGTCTTCTGAAATGTCAGAGTGAAGATGGAAAACAAATGTGTATTTATTTTTGCATAGAAAGACTGCGAAAATGAATCCAGCACAGGTATTTGAACAAATCACTTTCTGATTTCAGATTAGGTCATCTTCAGGCACTAAGCCTGCACAAAGCAGAGAAAAAAGAAAATTACCCTTGAATCTTTTAGTATCTATTCCTTACTTTGCCATTACAGATTGCATGACTGTGACTAAATGACCTACTCTTATATTCTCTACGCAAACCATACTTTCTCCCTCTACTTTCAAAATGTATTTCTGCAATTAAAAGCAGTAATAGTCCTATAACAACTTGCCAGCATTCTTACTCCTCCCCATCCCCCCACCCCCTTCTGAACAAGACTAGATGTTGGTATTTTAAAACGCCACTAGCATTTGCCCTACTGCTCCTTATTGTAGCAGTATCAGTTTATCTAAGCTGCCAGTAGTGAGAAGTGTAATCATGAATGCAATGAAAATGTATTCCAACCATCCCAGTTTCCACATATCTGAAGAAAGTTTGAATGCTATCTATTGGCATTGACAATGAAGACATTAACCATTTCATTGCCTGTAAAACAATTTCAAGGACTATGTATAAATAGTTTCAAAACTCTCCAGTCTGGAAAGGAAGCCAATGTGCATCATGAATCTTGGTAATACAGCGCAAAGCCAGGATGTCAGGGTAGATCTGGCCTCTGAAGCATTTTTTGGTAGATAAGAAGCTCCTTATGTGAAACCATTAATACCACTAGTCAGCATGCACACAACTGAATTTTTTTGTATATTTTTGAAATAAATGGCTGTTCCCATTAATATCCCAAGAGGATATTAATTAACAGCCTTAGCCATAAAGATCAGATGGTATGGTTTTCATGATGTATATACTATATATATTTTAGTTTATACTTGTAAAACTAAAATACAGAAACTTACCACATTTTTATGCATGACACTGAAAAGTAATTTATGGTGTTGCAGATTTCCTATAATATTTGAACAATGAAGACTATTTCTCACCATTACAACATTATGCATGGGAATAAAAATGACACAGGCAGTACTCTAGTCTGTCAAGATTTCACAGAACTGATGAAAGCAGACAACACACACCTCTCACTGCCAAGCTGGCAGCTGACAAGTGTTGTAAACCACAAGAGGCAAACCATTTGATATTTATTTACATGTCATCTTGTTTCATAACGAAAATCAGTACTTGAAAATGTTACTGCTTAATGCAAATGTATTGAACATAATTATACGATGCTTACCTGCAATTGAAACAGTGATATACCACCAAGTACATAGGAATAGTGCTGAAATAGAGGAGTCTTATATTTATTTATTTTTGAACCCGATCCTAAAGTTAGGGCTTCTGTAATGAGTAATCTCAGACTAAGAAAGGATCTAGATCAGAATTTGGTCAGTCATATCTACCAGAAATGCATCACTCTGTCATCTGTTTACTTACAGCAAATTCATTTTCTGGGTCAACAGATCCTTTCCTTACAGGTCTTGAATAGTGGAACCGGTGGACATTGTTGGACTTATAAAAACTGAAAGATTTAAAAAAGACTATTGTAAAATACAGAATTCATAAATTTATGGATCCTGTTATCACAGTGAAATATTTCATCTTAAGTCACTTGAGTTTTTAATTAAAAGGAAATTTAATGCTCAGAAAAAAGAAAACACTTCACTGAAAATTCAGGAGACAGCTACTTTCTCCATAAACCAGGGTCAACACACGGTATTTTACAAGTATGATTCAGCTTGTGACTGGGTGCAATTTCCAGGTACAAAAATGCTATAACTTCCAGATTAGTGTTAGGACACTGTAGAAGGTCTAGATAATATTTTTACTTTCTTGTACTGTTACAGGCATGCTCCCTGCTTGTCTGCTTTACAGTAACACTTAAAAGGAGCATACTTTAGAAATAATTGAGCGAGCAGAGAAGATGTATTCACTTGGACTGAAACACGTGCTTTTTCATCCATGTCCCATTCCAAATCAGCTTAATCACTTCTGACAGTTCTGCTAACAATGCAGAACAACAGCTATTCAGTAAACTAAATATCTGAAGCCATAATTAATTATTTCTTGTGACAGATAAGAAAATGTATACAAACGCTTGTAGAGGGAGAGACATTGATATAAAGAAATCTCTTGGAAATTCATGTTATGGTCTATTCTATTCAGTTAATCAATCATCTCAATTATTGTGAGCATGTATTTCCACTCAACTCATAACCACTCACTCTTTAGCATCAGCTACAGTTTTGGCTAACATTTTCTGCTGTCCACAGAAAATAATCTCTCTCTGTTTTCTAGTTTTTTTGTTCAATTTAAAGCAATGCCAAGTAAAAGTTAATTTTGCAGAGCAAAAAATATCTCAGAAACATCTTAGAGTAAAAACAAGCCATGTTTTGGAAGCCTAAATAAACAAACAAATGAAGAGACCCCAAACAGTTGAGCTATTCGAACTACTAAGATTATCTTAATCAATGAAGAAGCAGAAGTGGAAAATAGTGCCAGACCTAGCTAAATCACTTTAGACAGTTCCATCTGAAAGGACAGATATTTTAAAGCTTTTTGATAGAATAAATGCGTTGCCAGCAACTAATGTAACTAACTATTTAGTGCCCAATAAAGTACACTCATAAGAATAAATCTTTCCTTTAAGACCAGATTAAATTAGCAGTTTGGCAGAATTCTGCAGCTGAGATGAGCTCAAAATCTCCCATGTGACAAAAGATTGTACTTTATGTGGAGCACTTCTCTATCTGTTATGAGTTCAAAATGTGGCTGGCACTACGCTGAAATCTAGTCAAACAGGACAACTTTTATAAGGTGTCTTGTGAAATTCTGATTTTAAAATGAATTCAGGTTGAAATTGGGACCACAGTTCATTTATTTACCTTATTCTACAAGACCTGTGTTTGTGTCTGCTGTATTTATTTTGGCATGTGTGGGGAGGTGATTCTTATTTTTCCACTCTAAACCTATTGCAATTTCAGGAAAGATGCTACAGAGAAGGTTGCACATAAAGGTGAAAGATGATTTGAATCCAACTGTGGAACTGTTCTGAATGTATTAATCTCAGCTGATAAAAACAAGCCTTCTATCTTCAGTCTCTTTTTGGAAAGTCATTGGTTCCTCTTTTTTTTTTTGTCTGAGTGTGGAGGCATCGCAAAGCTTCCCTTTCATGAAAAAATGCAGGTGCCTCAAATTACCTGAAGAACTCTTAGCTTAAGATACCTGTTTCAGTTCGGATGATATAATCATGCCATGAATTTTCACAAGGGGATGAGAATAACAGGAAGAAAATATGAGCTACCTTAAATGATAGTGCTTGTACTTTTTGCTGTCCTTAAGTTACAAGCTAACAAATATTCTCTTGAAAATTTTCAAGTGTGTTAGTGATAAGCAACAGCTTTTATAAACCATGTTCACAAACATAAAAATCCATAGGTTTCTTCCAGTACCCTACTAGGAATTGTCCTCTATTCTAACTGCTTTTCTATGAAACTGCAAAAAGTCACCAGGCAGAATGGACTGGGAGCCAAAAATCTCATGTGCGTCAAGTCAGCCAATATTCCAGTAGGTACTGTATGCAGTTTTGGCACGATGTATTAGAAGGAACCATCACTTTTCACATGTAATCAAAATGCTTAATTAGGAGCATGAAAGATGTTGAACCTGTTCTGCATTGGGTTAGGAGTTTGAAAGAGTTAGGCAGTCAGTTCTCAAAAATACTTTGGACAATTCACTTTCCTCATTTCTCTACACAATCTTGATTGTGTTAACAATAGAAACCATTTTGCCACCAAGTGCTTGGCACTTGGCAAGGCAAACCATAACAAGATTATATTGTACTAGAGCCTTAAACACACTTATACTGCCAGTCACCTCTAAGGACCTCCTTTTCATCACTTGTATCAGAAGCTCTGTTGAAAACTGGAGAACTTGGACCCAAAGCATCAATACCCCCATACCTGTAACCACATGCTATTCCTTAAGTGGTAGATGTTGTTTCATGAAATGCCTCAGGAACACATAAGTCATTAAACTATGACAATAGAAGATCTAAGACTCCTTGGCAAATGGCTGAACTCAAAAAACAATGGTTGTCAATTTAGAAGCATGGACTGACTTCCGTTAGATTACCTATTATAGAAATTCACTTACTTTATAATTTGATCAGGTACTGCCTTATTTCTGAATCTAGGTTGCTCCTCTAGGACTGGTTGCACTGTAAAACACTGTATGTCTGAAATTGTGAATGTTAAGGTCATATTATTAACTATTAGTATGAAATATGTATGTAACTATCAGTATGAAATATCAGTATGGATGCTGTTAAAGGAAAAAGACATTTCCTGATGAAAAATCTGCAGGCTTTGGAGTTTCATTTTTGGAGCTTTCTTGGCCAAAAAGGGAAAAAATTGCTAGTAGTAACTAGCAAAAATACATTAACATTAATTTTGAACTGGGCATTTTTCTTATTCACTGAGCTTAAATACCAATAGCTTAATTTATTACACTGACTCAATTAAATTTTAAAGCAAAGCCAACTTACATCAACGAACATCAACATCATCTGATGTTAACAATTTCACTACTTAGCTTTAAGCATGCATAATGTCATGATGTTTAGCATTTCATCTTTGAAATCTGTAATTCAGCAGCCCATCTACCTGAGTCTTGCTTTTTCTATGGAAGCGTCTGACTAATACATTTCTAAATAAATATATCACATTCTTACATATTTCAGTATATTTAAATCTCATGCCTTCCAGTTAGATTCTGTAGCTTTTCCCAGGTAGTACATCTCTTGCTACTTGCAAATAGAACTGAAGAATTTCTACTTTAAGAAAGGACGGAAGCATATGATCCTCAAGAAATGGAATGATTTAAGACACAAAAGAAATTTATGAAAACGTGTCTCTCTCAAACTTAATGTACTATTTTGGACAAGCCTGTAATGCTCTCTTAGTTCAGTCCCAGAGTGTGAAAGAAAGTAGTATTCCTCCTCTCCTCCTGCAGGTTGCATGAGAAGAAACTCAAGAGAGCATATGAAACATTACAATACTACCTTGAAAATCTATAAAGGAAAATCAACACGTGAAAAAAAATTCTGATACAATGAGGTCATCTTGTGTCTGCTCAGCTAGTAATGCTTTAAACCAGAACATGAAGAAAAAGATGTGTGCAAGCAACCATTATAGTACTTATAAACAACAATAATAATTTTGGGCATTCTGGAAGGTGGTTAATGATTAGTATGTCAATTGTCCTAGGAAAATTTCTGAGAGTGACATAAGCCATAATTACGTTGCCAAGAAATACATGTGATAACCAAGTACAGTGCCACTCAGAACAATGTTCAAGGAAGAAATGAATTTAATATGAAGTCACAAAAGCTAGGAATGTGAGGTAATGGACAAGTTACTGCATTAACCTTAGCCAATTCAAATGTTCATCACTGTTTTTGCCATTCGGAGATGGTAAAGATAACCCAGGCAGGAACTTGAACAAAGAGTGAAAGAGACAAACACTTTAGAATTGTGTATGAAACAGGAGCAAACACCTTAGGAACAATCCATGAGACATGCAGGACATAAGTAGAACTGCAAACTGAGCTGCCACTATAATAAGCTTTCATCCCTTTCAGGAAATTATTGTTCCACACAGCTCAACTCCTGCTAGAAACAGGTTTCCCCAACCCACTTTTATTCTGTAATGTCCCATGTGGTTAAGGATACATTGACCAGGAGAGTTTTTCACATCCTCTCCAGGTGCTGAGGTGGTGTTCATCTTCTCTGCGTTGGGAAACTGACTCATCAGCTGTGTCTGGAAATCCTCTCTCCTCTCATATTCCTTCCCACGATAGATGAATACTTTGTTCTGCAAGGAATAAATGTCAGATTCCTTGGGCTGTATGATGCTCAGGCAGAAGTTACAGGTGCACGTTTATCAATATAAAGACACCATATAGTCTCCAAATTTTGGAATGAGTGTTGCTCATATCTGAATATTAATCAACTATAAAGCAAGACACCACTTAGACCAGGTGCTGCAATACATCCCTGACTCTCCAGAGTGATACTTTTATGCTGTTAGAATGAAGATAAACTGGAATCATCACTGAGGATGCTCCTGTAGAGTGTAATAGAATTAAAATGGACAGGTAAGTAAAGTACTGAAATTCCTTTTCTTCTTGTCTCTCAAGTAAAAGGACTTGCTTTCAAATACATTCCAGGTCCAAGTTTCACAGCTTTTGAATAGTAATACATAGGTTTGCTCTGCTTGCTCCTTCTCCTTGGTGTTATGGAATGCCCTTGTTTACAATAGAGGCTATCCTCAAATGTGCTCATTTGTGGTTCAGTTTGCTTCATTTAACAAGGCCCTTATATAAAACCAGAGCAAAAGGTATGGGCTTCCTTTGGTGCAATGTTAGCATGTTTTCACTATTTTTTCCAATGCTTTCAAGGCAACTTTGGCCTTTAAGACTGGGGAAGAGGGGTCTTTCATTGCTTTTCAAGTGTGAGGAAAGCTACCATGTTCATTGTATTCATTCATTAGTATGTAAGAAAGGACTTTTTTTTCTAGAAGAAAACATCAAATATTCAGGTTAGTTTTACTTTTTGCAGACAATCACTACTGCAGTTAAAACAAAGCAATGATTTATTTTATTTTTAAACTTTTTTGAAGTTAAATCAAATTCTGCATGACTTCTTAAGTTTGGCAAGTTTCTTGAAAAAACAGGCTCTTTGGGTTCTTGATTTCTTACTTGGTAGTCAAAAATGGAGAAAAGAAAAGAGAAACTAGATTCAGTGGCCAGAGGTCTGTTCAGTGAAAACAATACAAACTTAAAAAATTATCCTGAGATATGAAATTAGCTGTTACCGTAAAAACTCAGTGTAATGCAAGGCAGTTGGTTAGAGATCACGAAAGCAGTCTGAACTTCAGGAATTATGAGTAAAACAAGAAAAACAAATAAGAAATGTCAGTATCAAATTGAACAAATTCATAGTGAATCCACGTTTCAAATACTATGTATACTACTTCTCCTACCATCTCAAGAACTAGAAAATGTACAGGAAGGGAACCGGGACATTCAAAAAAGGGTTCCTGTGGAAACAAATGTTTAAACAAACCAAGGCTATAAGAGAACAATACATCATGAACGGCATGAGGAAGGTGATGAAAGAACAATTGTTCAGTCTCTCTCATAAAGCAAGAACTAGTGCACAGAAATCATGAGGTGACAAGAAAAAGGCAGCAGTAAATATCCAATACACAGTTTTAATGACCACAGTATGTTCTGGAGGACATCAGTTCAGAAAAAAAAATGCACTGTAGAATAATTCCTCAAGGTCTAGAAAACAAAGGTATAACTCCAACCCAGGAAGCCCTTTATCAGGTAAGAAGAGAATGTATAGCAGGTCGATACCACTGTATAAACTCTGTATATATTGTACTCTTCCTTACTGTAGTTATCTACTAGTTCCTACTGTTAAAGACACTATATTGGGCTATAGAGTGCATTGGTATGAAGCAAAATGTACATTTGTGATGTAGTTCAATTGTAGCTGAGATGCAATATAAATCTGAAACTCTTGTCAGTTCATAAGGTCCACTAAAAATATCAAGCTCAAGTGAAACAGAAATCCAGATTTCATTTGAACATAAGCGAGTTAATGGCATTCTACTAGTTATTAGTAACCTTCAAGGAGATTCATCTGAGAAATACGTACCGTAACAGCTGCCATACCAAATTATAGCATATTGCTGCATTTGACTTTTATACATCACCTTCACTACCTTGATGTATCTTCTTGTTTCCACCATCAAACAAAGAGAAAGAATCAACTTAAATTCTTCTGCAAATGCTTCATGCATATTCTTACATGTAAGAATTCAGATTCCGACTATGATGCTGCATCCAAACAGAACTAAATCCAGGTCAAATATCCCCTGCAACTCATTTGCAATAGTATAGTATACCTATAATTTTAGAAGCCTATGAAAATAGGTTAAAAATAAATAACTTAAGTAAGTTTACCCTTAGAAATGTAGGAAATCCTTGGCCATAATATCCAACAGCAAAATAGTCTGGTTTAGGCCTCAGAATTTTCATGATGTTTTCGTAGAACTTCGCTTGTTGAATCTAAAGGCAAAACCAACCACAATAATTACTTCTGATTTTTTCTTTTTTTTTTAACCTGCTACAGTAGTACTATAACTATCAGTTGATAAGCAAGAGCTATCAATCATCAGTTTTTAAGCTATAGCAATAATCAGTTAACATGCACATGACACTGCTGTGGTACATTAAATATTGTTTACATTTATATGCAAATATAATACATAAATATATATGGCTTCAATTTCAATTATTTGACTTCTGAATCAGGTGTGCCCTTAATTTACTAGCGTGAAAAGAAAAGTAAATACTGAGTCATACTTGCCACATTTTGTAAGTGTAACAGACAACATCAGTGAAATAATACATTTGGAAAAAATCCATGCCTCAAATGTTTTATGAGTTAAGGATCAACTCAAGCTTTTGCACTAGCATAGTGCTGGGGATATTAATGATGTATTCCATAAAAAAAGTGAAATGTCATTTAATTTTACTGTTTTTATTTCCTGTCTTATACCTATGAGATGTGCAACACTGCAACTTAAATGGAATTGGCAAAAACAATATCACAAATTAAAAGGTAAAGACAAAAACAACATTTACTGAGAGGAAAAGAAGCTTTCTTTACGCACTACACTGTTCAAGAACATCATGTTTTGACTCCTATGGTTTCCCTGTGGAGATTCAGGGATATCTACTGAATGAGCCCAAACCATCTGGTAAAGATCAGGCAAGTGTGGAACCTTGAGGGTGGAAAAGAAGGTACGTGGGTTGTGGTTTTCTTTTTGGATTAATTCACTTGAAATGATCAATTATTTCTTTTCATTACATCTGCCTTAAAAAAAAAAAAATCTTTTTTCCTTCTAGCCTTTGGATCTAGTTCTAATTCTTTGGATCTAATTCTAATTCCTTGTGATGTATTACTTCCCTAGTCCCTGATTTGGACAGATTTCTTTCCTACAATTTAAAGAAAAATTCCAGGAAAAAATACAGCCAGGTGCCCTTTTTTTTTTTTTTTAAACATAAAGTAGCACAAAAGCCTCAAAAGCCCGTTCCATCACTTCTATACATCATCTTTATGTTGCACAAAATGAGAACATGCTCATCTCATCTATAGGAGTTTCAAAATACTGTAATAAGTAAATGTCCATGCAACTTCAATAAATAGTTCTTTATGAATCTCTACTTTACCACTGAAATTTTGCACTACAACAAAGCAACTCCTTGACAAATTAAAAATCAATTGTAGACTACAAGCTCATAAGCAGCTCTGTCTTTTTGATGGCTCTAAACTATTAATTTCTGTGACTAAAATAATTTGAAGATCTGTATATAATCTTACCAGGTTTTGACTGAGAAGCTCATAGTCAAAAACTTCCTTTTCGTACTGCTCTGCAAGTTCTTTGCATAAAGATATGGCTTCTTCCCACATCTGCAACGTAACCACATATTCAAAAAGTAAATCCAGTACTAACAAACAAGTCCTAAACGCATCACTGTTTAATTACAGTTGTATTGATTACACTGTCTTTAAATTGCAGTCATTTATGGACTGCGCATTCAGAATGGAATACCCAAGGCAATCATAAACTTCAGGAAAGCAGATTAATGTAGCGAATGAAAGTGTTTTATGGTTCATTGCAGGAATAAGTAAACCTACTTTTTTCTTACTGTAAGGTTACCAAAAGTCACCTAAACTTTCAGATAGAATAAACAACAGTAGTAAATCACTACAGTACATAACGTCTAGAATATACTCCAAGCACAGGAGCAGTATATGAGGGGACTGATATCCCCCTCTCTTTAAAACAAAGATTTCATTTTACAAGAAATTCTGAAACATACATACTCATAGGTAGCCAGGCATATGACAGCTCTCCTAGTCAGCTAAAAAGGCTTAGACTTATAAACTGCCACTTGCTCAGAGCAACAGCTTGTTTCTTTCCACACTACTTAATAGCTACCTCTGAAAATTACTGTAAGGAATTACAGAACTACACTGGAAGACTAAGACAGTTCCTTTCATCTGCTGAAGGCACTTCTGGTATGCAGCACAAAAATGGTCCTAAAGCAAATAGAAACTCCCTCTCTTGAGGATATTTCTCATATTCTGCAAGTTTTCTATCTATTTGGAATAAAGGATACAAAACAGTTTTTCTGAGCCTAATTCTCTACTGATGTAAGGTTACTTGTGGTGATATGTATTGTGACCATTTTTACATAGTGCTATGTACCACTATGTGAGATAGATAGTTCTGAGCCCGAGGGGTGCATTCAGCTGCTTGCAAACCTTCTCTGCTGCATATGAGGAGAACCGGAATACTAGGTAGAATAGAAATCATGAGGATTTGATTATTCTGACACTGTGGGTGGGGACTACTACAACATAGTTATTTCAGATGCCAGAAAAAAACCCAAGAACTTATGTTAAAAGGCACTACACTTCCTGCACATTGCTGAAGCACTTAGAAACCTCTACCTGCTGAGTTAAAGGAGGGACTTTTGTGGGGGGTGTTACGGCTCTATTTTGCAAGAAGCAGTAATGAATTGCCTTCTCCCCTTCATACTCTTGATTACAGCTGAAAAAGACATACTGACTTAAAGTCCTTATAGGGTCATAAGACTGACTGTGCAGCACTGCAGAATTTTTCCATGCTTTCTAGTTCTTTGCTTTATTTGGCAGCGGGTGGGGGACAGGACTCAGTTCCACCAGCAATTTTATTAACAGATTTCAAAGAAACTGAACTAAACCCAAGTGTTGAACATCAAACTACTACATTTCAGATTTCAGATGCAATTCTCAGACTTATCTGTAAAAATATGTCCAGTTTGAACTGTCTGGCCTTTTTTTTTTTTTTTTTGTGAAATTATGACTGAGTAGTTTAGAAAAGCAATCTGCGTAGTCCATATTCTTTTCCTAGTAAAGGGAAGTACAGAGATACTTGTGACCATTGACCTCTTTCTTTGCAAATGTGGTTACTGAAATAACATGTTCATATAGAACAGATGTACCCTGTGAATAAGCCTCCAGGACACAATTTTTACTTGACCCACATTTCAAAAGGATTTCCTATATAATAATGAAACAAATATTTTCTACAGAGAATATTTATTAAATGTTACTGTACAAAGTAACACATTAAGAAGAGATTTGTGGGGTGAGAGAACTCTACCTTTCCTTTGTCAAAGTATTCTATGATCTTCTCGTACAAATTCTCCTTCAAGTGTCGATAGGTCTGTGAACACTGGAACTCTGTTGACATGACTTGGGGTGCACACTGCTCATCTGACCACTGAGGATAAAAACACATTAAGAAAAAAAACTGATTTTGGAGTTCAATATCTTTCCCCTCAGCCCTCACCAAATTTGGGCTACTGCAAGTGTTTTTTTTTCCCCAGTCTTGTTTTACCCTTCCACAAAGATACTGGGAATGGCACTGGGAACATTTTCAGCACCTCTTCAAACAATGCTGTATTTCATGTAATAAACAGGACTAGACATACCATTTTAAAAACCTTGTTCCTCTCTGCACCCCACCCCAGTAAGCTGAATAAAAAACTAAGGGAGCAAATTGGTTCATTTTATTTCAGTGGTGTCATCTTGACTGATTTGTTTTTGATTTTTTGTATAAAATACATGCATATAATACTATCTTTGTCCACACCAATATATAAAATATACCTTGTATTTTTGCATGATCGGAAACGTCAAAAGGAAGCTTAATCAAAACAGCACTGAGGAAGGCAAAATTTAGATGGTTCTGCACAAAAAGAAATTCCCCCAAAATCTCAAATTTTTGCTCAAAAACCTTTACATTTTGAATTTTCCCTTGAAACGGGAATGCGTCTTACTGACCATTTCTACTGATAATGTCAGTTACAATGAGAATAAACATTAGCTGTCGTGAAAATACTTACCAGCTATGAAAGAGAGCAAGCATAATTTGACAACATGGCACATACTATTTGAAATGAAAAGTCAGATGTCCCCTCCCCATGATAACTTGAAAAAAATGTGTTTAATTTTGATAATTGCCATACTTGGGCCAGCAAAAAAAGTAGTAAAATGAAAAACACAAGGAAGCTAAATAGCTTCAGAATTTGCACACAGTGTTCTCGCTATTAAGTAAAACTATTTTTTGCTACAACATCTAGTTTTACCAACATGTGACACTGAATCATTTACTAATTTCAACAATTTATTGTTGAAAATTAATCATGTTGAAAATCAATTTAATTGTTGAAATAATAATTTATTTATTAATTTCAAAATATATTTGAAATTTTATTTTTAAAATTTATTTATTAATTTCAAAATTTATTTATTGTAATAATTAATTTATTAATTTCAACAATTACTGTTAACTTTTTATGACCTATGACAGTATTTGCAGGTAGAATCTTGAATACTCCCTAAGAAAAATAACTAATATGCAGCACATCAGAGATTAAGACAACCACTTTTATTTGTAAATCTGAAAACTGCGAAAGCTTATTTATATGTTGAGTTTAGGAAAATCTAACCTTCAAGAGCCATGTATGGAGTAGAAGAGTATAGGCAGCTTCTGTGTAATTCTCACAGTCTAAATGAAGATCTCGCAACTTATACAAATATCTGTTAGAAGAGAGAACAAGCGTTAGTCTAGATACTGACCTGACTTGAATTCTAAGTGTCAAAAATATTCTAGATAAACTCTAGATAATGGAACCCTGAAAGATGTCATGCAGTCACTACCCAAAGGGTCTTCAAGGACACTGAGAGAGAGGTTCTGTGTTCTCTTTGTATACTGAACATTGTGGACAAAAGAAGGGGAAAGAGCTAACCTCCTTCTGTGAACTGCTGTTAACTCCACCTTAGTTTTGGGCCCCTCACAACAACAGGGACATTGAGTTCCTCAAGCATGTGCAGAGAAGTAGAAGGTGAAGGGACTAGCAAACAAGACTTATAAGGAACAGCTGAGGGAAGTGGGGTTGTTTAGTCTGGACAAAAGGAGGCTGAGGGGAGACCTCATCACTCTCTACAGCTACCTCAAAGGAGGTTGCAGCAAGGAGGGTGTTGGTCTCTTGTCTCAGATGACAAGCGACAGGAACAAGGCAATGTTGCCTCAAGTTGTGCCAGGGGAGGTTTAGATTGGATATCAGGAAGAATTTCTTCACAGAAAGGGTGGTCAGGCATTGGGACGGGCCGCCCACAGGAGTGGTGGAGTCCTCATCCCTGGAAGTATTTAAGAGATGCATGGATGTGGCACTTAGGGATATACTTTAGTGACAGGACTCAGTAGGTCAGGTTCACGGTTGGACTTGATGATCTTCAAGGTCTTTTCCAACCTAGATGAATCTATGATTCTATAATAAAAATAGCTGCCTTTCACTGTGGCAGTTTTTGATTGCATATAAATACATTGCACGTAAATAGAAGCAAACACACCAGATAACACAAGGTAAATGTTGAGTGATTTGGATCAACTAGAAGTTCATGCCTAGGGAAAAAATGCTGCTGATGAATACATAAGATAAACTCCAAATTGCTGAAGGCTAAGCAAACAACAGATTACAAATATAAATGAGGCCAAGGCTACAACAGTCATTGTGGATGGTAACTACCATTAAGTAACAGAAATTCAAGTACAATGGTAAAAGCAGAATTTGTAAGACAATGTTATTGCCCTCTCCAAAGCAGACCCAACAGAGTAACCACCATACCTGATATACATCCCTTCACGGTTAATGTCCTTGTAGAAGTTCTAGAGACACAAACATTTACAAGTTAGTTCCTAATCTCTTTTATTAAAACACAAGAAAAGATATTTTTGCTGAGATTTTGCTTTTCTTGCTAATTGGACAGTGCAAGAAATAAACTATATACAAACTTAAACCTAGCACTACTGCTGCTTCAATTAATATTTTAATTAGTTATTAGTATGTGTTTTTATTATACATACGCAATATATGTATACTTCTCCTAGTTTATTAATGAAATCATGAGTGAAAGTTTTTCTGCTGGAGAAAAGAATAATATGGTTATCCAAATGCATTAACGTAACAAATTACATGCTGTGGCTACACTTGGTGGCCAGAAAAGAAGCTGGTATTTATTGAAGTTGATACATGCAACATTGTTGTGCAATGTCTCTAAAGGGGCTCATGCCAGGAGTAAAGTCTATTTTTGTCAGCGTGACACTTCAGCATGTATATGAGGTGCTAGTCTGTGCAAAACATATTACAAGAATTGCCTCCTTAAGAGCTGCAGAAATTTGTACCACATTCTGCAGTGATGGCAAAGGAATTGGGAGTATGTGCATGTATATATTTATCATGTTCTCTTTCACACTTTTAAAGTTGATAAAGGTTCCTCTTCTGCTTAGAGAAAATTGGCTGGTGGAGGAATATCTGTATGTGATATTCTCACTACAAAATAGTAATAGAAAAAAGGTGGGGTGGCCTACAACTAGATCAGAGACTTAAATATCTTCAGCACCTTACTGCAAGTGTATCTTGTATGCTTCTTCCCCAGATTTAAAAAAGAGTTGCTGAGTTGCTAAAGCAGCAAACAGGTTAGTTCCTTGTGCAAAGCTTTACTTTGCAAACACCCACTGTTACATTAAGCCTATCAACAGGTAAAAGTCTATAAGTAGTGGACTTCATTATTTATTCGCAGAATAAAAGTGGATAAAACATATAAGCAAAACCAAAGAACTGTATGGACGTTGGAGGGTTATGCATATATCCATGCAAATGGATATAAAAATCTACTGCCTCGGGGCTTGAATCATTATTTGAGCACTGTAGACCAGTCACTTCTCCAGGAAGTTTTACTTTCACCTTTGGCAAGTGGATTCTGAAATTCTCACACAAGAATTACAAGAGAGAACATACCAGTAAGTTTACAGTGCAGCTCATGCGATTGTCCTTGCTTTCATCATTCATCACAGTTCGGTAATCCAGCAGCTTCTCCAAAAGACCTTTGACTAGGCTGACAAAGCTTTCAACCAAGTTAAAAATGCCAGGATACTGACTTGCACACTCTGTAAGACTGCAAACACAAACACAATGATTTTTTACAGTACTGTCAAAATCAGCGTCCCATCAGCTGAAACTCTGTTTGGACCTGAAGGCAAACACTGTATTAGAGCTAAAGCAACTGCAGACTGCATTGCAAATTCCCTTTGTGCACTGATAATTTAGGTATCCAGAAGACAGATGAGATGATATATGTATTTTTACTTTTCCTGTCCAACAATTACTGCAAAGTCAAGGCAATACCCACAATTCCAGAGTGAAGTAAAACTGCATCTGTGGTATAACATGAACTCAAGTCTCTTCAGTGCCATGCTATTGAAATAAACATTAGACTTCACTTTCCTCGGTTACCATGCAAGATAAAATACGATTATTTCTTTCTCTTGGTATAGTTACATGTCAGTAGAAACTTCAAATCAACAAATTCAGATTTTAAGTCTAAAAAGATATTCACTAACAAGACCTCACCAAATAAATTGGCCCTTTAGAAATGAGCAAAAGCAAATAAACTTTCTGTGGGTTCAAAAAAGCAGCTAGTCCTCTTTTGATAAAAAATATAGGAAAGTGAAGAAGCAATGGGCACAAACTGAAACACAGGAAGTTCCATCTCAATATGAGAAAACATTTCTTTACGGTTCAGGTGACAGAGCAATGCAACAGGTTACCCAAAGAGGCTGTGCAGTCTCTCTCTCTGGAGATATTCAAACCCGCCTAGATGCGATCCTGTGCAACATGCTCTAGGTGACCCTGCTTGGCAGGGGGTTGGACCAGATGGTCTCCAGAGGTCCCTTCCAACCTCAACCATTATGTGGATCTGTGATTCTATACATTGGCTGATTCCTATTTACATTAACAAAATATTAGCATATGCTGTTCCTATAAAGTACTGAAATGATTTAAGAGTATACATTACTCACACAGCTTTGTTTTCCAAGCTTACCTCTTTAAACATTATGAAATGATTACCAGTATCTCCTCAAAGATTATTCTCTTCCTTTGGTTAAGAGCTTGTTTCCTCTTAGAAGTCTGTTTTTCCATCGGGATCCTCTCTGACAAACCCCATATTTTATATGTCTCTATATATTCAAATATATATGTATATATTCACCTACACGTGTGTGTGTATATATATACTTTTATTTATACATGCAATAATAATTATAATTATGTAATTACTTGCATATCAGACAAATTTAGTTAATAACATATCAAAATCACTGTGCATCTCATAGGAAAAAAGTAGAAACAAGATAGCAATTGCAAAATCCTCCCTGAAACTATGCTGTGTGCTAAAGCCAAGCAGTTTCAAGGCTATATTACCCAGAATTCCTGGCCTCTTAGTGCTTTATTAACAGCTCTCAATTTATATGCAAATACATTTAATAATTTATGATTAGTCTTTAAAGTAGTATTGTTATTTTTTTTAACTTTCATTATGAAGTGTTCAGTTTTAATTAATCACAAAAATATGTTTTTATCCCTCAGATTCATATTAGCTTTCTTCAGAAAACACATATTCTTATTACCTTTGACTGCAAAGAAATTCACAAAGCTTGGGTCTAGACTGGGGCCTCGGCAAAGTACCCAATCTCAAAGTTTTCACTCAGACTAACAACACAGCTAACATTTATTCCTCTGATTGTACAGGTCCAAAATAGAGTTATTTTCCCCAAACGGAGTGTGTGTACGTGTGTCTGAAAGCACATTTATATTTACAAGATGTGAAAGACAGAGGCTAACAGCCTGACTAGACTGAAGCAATAACTGGAATAATTAAATTACTGAAACATGGCTTATGATATTAAATATATAGCAAACTTAACTGTATTTAACTGGATGTTAAATACTAAAGGATCTGAAGACTTTACAACCAACAGAATAGGCTGGAGCATGTTAAATGATATTTGTGGAAAAGAAAGCCTCAGATTCATAGAGGAGACTGGGATACTGTACAGGATGAGTTATTTTAAATATGTCAGTATCAGAAATGGGTTAAAATTCTAACAAAGGCAAGTACAGTCACCATCTAAGTGACTATTATGCATTCTTGCTACAGATTCAGTTGGAATGACAGCAAACAAGACACACCTATGAACATTATCTGATTGTGAAATGAACGTGAGTCACCACAACATCACATTTCTTTCCAGTACAAGCATAAAAACTTTGACATAAAACAAGTTATTTTTAAGATCTCACCTAGAATGCAGTACACAACTCCCATCACTAAAGAAAGACGGAGTGGAATACACAGAAGAAAGCTACAAAATGAATAGGAGAGAGGAATACCTGTCTCATGAGGGAAGTCTTAAAAATTTGTCTTGTTTAGCTGTATGAAATAATCCCAATAAAAAGGAACCATAAAACTTCAGAATATTTTTTTTCCAGGAGGGAGCAAAAAACCTTTTAAGTTTTAAATAAAGTTTGAGGAAAATGTGAAGGCAGGAAAATTAAAATAACTGGAGAGAACATGGTCCTACGACAAACAGGTCACCAGCCTCTGTTTCAACTGTCCCTCTACATGCATCATTAGGAAACTTCAAGGGTGAAACAAAAAAAATTTGAAGATAATATGAAGTGATATCTTTAGACCTGGAAATCTTTAAGTGTCTTGAAATATTGTGGAGTGTGAGAAACTACAGTGAAAAAAACAAGGCCAGAAAAATCCTTCAAAAGTGGGTCAGAGAAAGAAAGGTACCTTTTCTGGAAAAGCAGGAAGATCAGATGCTATGTAGTATATCTGATGAGACTAATCAACTGCACTGCTGAAAGATGGGGTTTATCTAGATGGGTACCAGTTCTCTAGAAAAATATTTGAAAGCAAGAGTAAACTGCAAACATTAGAAACAATGTTACACAGCTCAGAAAAAGTCAATAAATGCCAAATGTGTCTTATACATGAGATATGAAGGAATATTTTTCTCTCAGCATTTCTAACATCTCAGTTTGAATACTCTCTTCAGCTTTAAGGCAGTGTAGTATTTCAAAATAGCTGTGAAGATTGTAGAAATGTCCAGAAAACATGGCATATGATGAACTGAAATATCGGGGCTGTTTACCCTAACGAGAAGACTGAAGGAAACTTGACAGCAACCTTCCATTCTTTTAAAATCCTCTATGAAGAGAAACAGAATAAATTATTTGTCATGTCCCCTGTGGGTAAACCCAGAAATAACTGGCTGAAACTGAGGCAAGAAAGATTTAGTATAGATATTCAAAAGAAAACTTACTAGCAGCAAGGAAAGCTAAGCATTGCAATAAATGTCCACTGTGTCTACTGAATCCCCAGTATTAGAGATGATGAATTGTACCGACAGTTTATGCAGGCAGCATAGTTCAGCCTTTGCAGCAGTGAGACAGAAAACTATCTATGCGCAGGCCGGTCCTAGGTCATATCAAGAGCAAGTCTGAACATCTCCTAAGAGTGGCAGCCAGACAGGAAACATTCAAAACTGAAACAGCAGTGTATTGCTCTCAGTTTACATAGTCATTGCATATTAGGAAGTGAAAGTGACATTTTTAAAACTTCATCTTTCCTTGACAGCGTAGAAGTTTCAATGAAGTTTTATGTTGCTTAAGAAGTGTTAGCACTGCTTTCAAGTCTGCGACTCTACACTTTATCTGTCTCATCATTGGAGGGAAATTAATCTAACGTAAATATTTAAATGATGATTGACCTAAATGAAGATTCTAATTAATTAGAATGTAATTAAATATTATTTACATACTCTTTACATGTCAATTGCTAATTAATATAGTATTTTTTACAAGATTATCTTTTCCCTAAAACCAGATTTTTTCTATGGTGGTATATGCAAGAATTTAATGCTTCACTTGAAAAGGTAGGCGAATTTGCAAAGACTGCTACCCCCCTACACAAAATACAATACATCCAAATTAGAAGACTTTGAGAGACTATAAAAACCACAGAGTCAATGTTACAGAGCCTACCTGTATCTTCCGATGTAGTGAAAGTGCTATAGCATTTTTAAACTTAACTGCTGTTAGCTAGGTTATTTGGTGCTAGAAAATGGAAGCGTGTGAGGCGTGTTGTACTTTCTCACTGCTACAGTTTAAGTCACAAAGCTAGGAACAAAGTCTCCGAGGTACCACCACTGCCTAATAGATTGCACATGCACCTGTCCCTCATGAAGACACAGCTATAATGTCTGAGATTAAAGTATGTGGATGGCCAAGAGGATGAGGAGATGCTGTATCAGGTTTTACAAATTCTTCAAAATATTTTTATTAAATTATAGCATTTTACAATACTGTCATTCCAGGAAAGTCACCATATATAAGTTACAAAATAATCTCTTTGGAGTCCGATCTAGACATTGAGAAAAGCAAGACAGGCTGCTCAAAATGCTTTTTTCTTATTAGTGGGACATAAAACCAAGAAAGGTTATAATCAAAAATGGGGAACATAAAGTTTGGATTATCTGCGCTTTGAAGTTGGATAGAGAAAAGAAAGTTAAGTATAATTTCTTCATAACGTAGCTGGAACACAAACTACTGAAAAGTAACCATGCAAATAGTTTCAATGGGCAAAACTACAATTTAAGCCAGGTTTACTGAAACAATATGCTATTTCCAGTCCCTTGATGAAAAAAGCTGCTTAGATTTGACTTAATTTTAAAATAGATTCAGCAATTTAAGAAGCAGGAACAATAAGATAAAAACACATCCCGAAGGCATTTATTCTCATGCACTACTTACATTGACTCAAACAACTGCATGTAGTGTTCGTCTCCACGTCCTCCTTCCACTTCATGGTCCAACTTCAAAATGATTTCATTTTCAAACTAAGAAAGAAAAAAAAAAATCAAAACTGAGCAGATATCTAGAGATCAAACATACTGCAAAATGGCATCAGAAGAATATATTTTTATAGCTATATCACATATTCCCAAGGGTTAGATGCTTGGATATATTCCAGTTGGATAATGCACACTGACTACCTCCAGATACTGATGAAATAATCTGAGGAAACAGGCTTACAGTATCTGTATTATGGGCTTTCTTACATCATGCATGTGAAATGCATGATTTCAGAGTGAAATCGAATCACCTTCCCCCAGACAAAGTATGAATGAACCGTTCAACAGTATGCAAAGCCTTATTCACCTTGTTTGTTAGGCCTATCTACACCCTAATCAGGAAACAGTGGCATCCAAACTATCAATACAGCAAACTAGGAATTTTTGTAGATAAACCCAATTCTTTGCCCTCTACTGAACCATTTTTTTTTTCAGTTTAAATTTACTGTTATGACACGGTTTTATTTGGAGCTATTAGCAGCCTTATTTCTCTGCTTGTAAAGTCAGCTCTCTGAATTGAAAAAGAACCTATGCAGCCTGTGCGCATAGAAAGAGAGAAAACCTGATAATATTTCTCCACTGCTCACACCTTGTTAGCTATCACTAATCAGTCAACTCTTAAAACTGCAAGGGTTCTAGGTTTCCTTGCATCTCAAACACCTTTCAGAGAAGCACTCCATCCCAGTCTGCACAGTCATCTGGTAACTTTAGGCTAACTACTAGGCTCAGGCATTCCTATCATAAATTTCTTGAAGCTGGATACCTGAAGCTGTTATCTATATTATTTATTCACCTTTCCTTTTACATCCTGTAAAATCTCTCATATGATTCATCAGGTAGCTTTACATAATTAAGCAAGGGAACAACATATCTCAACATTCAAAAAAAGATAAATATATATTCAAAGTTTTTCACATGGGTAAAGAAAAATTATCTGGAAACTAATGGTAACTTGCAAAACTGTTACAAATGTGTAGTCAAATTGTCAATGCCAATGGCTTGACACGTCTTTAGTGCCATCAACTCCAACAAAATCTGGAGAATTTCTAGGTCAGCAATACACCATCACCTCTTAAAGAAATGGAAGTACATGTTGGATTAGATTTTAACCCAGCACTTTGCAGGATCATACTTTAATTACATAAAGCCTCTCAAAAATGTCATTGTGTTGTTGCAACATTAATATATTATTGTGATTTCTCATTTCAAAGCATTTGCTATACATTATACACAGGAAACTGCCTTACCATTTTGAAAGGGTTAATCCAATCTAACATGTTGAGGTAAGAATTTGTATTTAGTTTTTCAGGCCTTTACCATATATTATGCAGATTGCACTCAAGTCCAGGTAATGAAAACCATGGAAACTATAATGCATGTATATGTTTTGGTTTTTTTTCCCCTCTCCAAGCACCTTAAAACATTAGGATGTGCATGTTCAAAAAACGTCCTCAAAGAGTTAATATTTATATATCATACTTGCAACAGAGATGCAAAAGATGAGTATTTTTTCATGTGTGTTTTGTTGTTGTTGTTTTTCATATAAAATGAAAAATACGAGGGGAT
>VXAA01001421.1:685268-699829 GCA_013399115.1 Anseranas semipalmata
TTTTTTTTAAGTATCTTATGCCAATTGGAAATGTACTGGGAGAGGGTTCAAGAAAAATATACCCCCATCAGTATAGTCCAGTGTAAACCCAGGCATTTTGGACCAAATTGTTGGGTGTACTGGCGTACTGATGTCCTTCGGACGTGATCTAAAACAATTCAGAAAAACATGAAGTGTTCCAAAGAGCTGATTTTAAAATAAGCTGATAACCACGGAAAAGAGAAGACTAATTAAAATGAATGTAATATAAAAATACTACATGGCAGAAAATAATTTAATTCAATAAGCTTAGCAAAAAGAAGTACTAACATTAAAATACAGCAGGTTTTAAGTTGTTTAAAAAAAAAAAAAATCACTAAACGGCAGCCGGTTTATTTGCATAATTTTTCCCAAGCTTCAGATATTGTGTTGTGAAGAAACTGATATATTTTTGCACCTGCAGGCTGGAAACTCAACCCAAATATAAGTACATCACCAAAGGAAATCCCCTTCAAGGCAGAGCCATTCTTTTACTAACCAATTTCTAACTGGCTCTAACTACAAAGGGAATACTTTTTATACTCCCTGGTTACTTAAGTTGGTTTGACCTTGTTCTGTATTTAGTCTCGACCTTCACTGCTTCTAAGCCCCTTTTCTGACTTTCCTTTGACTCTTCATTCTTGGACATCTTTTTGGCTTGTTATATTAAAGCCTTAGAACTTATAAAAGCCTTCCAAGATTCATCACCTTGATTCATAGTCTGTGCTTTTAGCACTGCTGAAAGCCTGCACACACCCATTCACTAAGCTTCCATTTCATTTGGGTATGCCCTCTGAAAGGGAGGTGCAATATCTGAATCTCAAAGTCTTAGTGCAGCTATAGCCATTCTTTGTTCTCATCCAACTAATTGTGTCATGTTCAGGTATCATATGAGGAAACAACTTGATATAGATTTGTAAAGAATCTGCACAATTAGAGAAGTACAGGTTTATAATGCTTTTTAAGCACTTTTAAAAACTTTTCTAATGTGGCTGTGAATGTCCTCTTTACACAGTCACAACATGTCTCAGCCCACGTGTCCCCAGATTTTTACTTTTTTTTTTTTTTTTTTAAATATATGAATAAATTATTCAGGTCTGGCAAATATTATATTCATTTTTTGTTTCTAATACTTTTTGTAAACTGGATGTTTCATATTGTTAAATACAGTGTGAAGGTAGCAGAAAGGAAGACTGCTCATTTATGTTTGTCTGTTCTATTGCCCTTGAGTCAATTAGAGATACAAAACAGATAGCTTGCGGTCTGAGAGTAAGCACACATGCTCAGATGGGAAATTTCTTCTAAAGATGTAGGACAGGAAAGACAAGAGTGAAGGAAGGATGCAGAAGAGCACAGATTAGAAGACATTTGAGAGAAATGGTGAGCTCATTTGAAGCAGGAAGCACATCTAAAAAAAGACTTCTCCAGGTACTAAAGAAATTTTTGTGTCCTACTAAAATTTAGCTTCAGATATAAGAAACCTTTTAGCATTTCCAAGAAAACATTGGGAAAGATCTACCACAAGGTTCTAGACAAACCATTAAACCATCAAGAGGCACAGGAAAAAAAAATATAAAATTAGAACTACATTGAAATAAATCTGTTGCTTTACATAGATAAAATGACAAAAAGCATTGTAGAAATAACACAGAATTCACTACTGCGTTAACACAGAAAATTATTCAAGAACACAATTTTTGATATATAAATAATTCTGTTTTGTCCCCTGGAGTGTTTCTATGTAATTGAGAGCTTTGGCAGTCTAGGATCCAGACTGTCTCTTCAGAGAACTGGAAGCCTTTCATGGTAGAGAGAAACGTTATGGCATTTTATATGTGGTACTATCAGATGACTGCACTGCAAGATATTTTTCCTCACTTAAATATATTCTCATCAAAATGTTCAATTCTGAGCTCAAGTAGCCAAGCCCAGGGCTACATATGACACAAAATAGTTCCTTCCCTGAAAACACCAAGCAGCTCATGAATATCTTCAGACTTGCATTTTGTAAGGGACAACTCCTTCAGCAGCAGAGAATGTGACATTGTAATTGCAAAGATGTTACTACATTTACTTTGTTCAGGTAGGTAATGATTAAAACTCTCCACCCAGAAAAACTGCTCAGTATTTTTCAACCACGAAGGCCAAATATTCCCAGTTTTTCTCCAGAATATAAGATATCCTTCATTTTTGTCCCAAGATTCAGTTGAACATGACCAGCTAATGGCAAAGATCAGTTATTCCAGAATATAAGCCAATGAAGTGATTTTGGCCCTAAAATCAAGATGTATGATCATGTTAAAACAACATCTTAAAAAAGAGCCTTATAAACTACGTAATATGTAAAAATCTCTATTTTTGAACATCCTTAGAACTGCCCCTGAGGGCAACAAAAGAAAATCCACACTCTATTCAAATTTAGAGTTCTAAGCTAATGAAAAAATGTTACATGCTCACTACCTATTTCCTGTGAAAATTTTCAGGTTTCACTTCCTCACAGTAACAAGTGTAATCCCATACTGAGACAGTAGAACTAGCAGATTACTTAACCAGCATTCATCAAAATGACAGCAGGAAGCCGTGCATCCAGCCCGAGATCTGCTGGGTCAACCTGATTCTGCAAACTGCTGCAGGGACAGAAGACTGAAGAGGGCTGTTGCTCCTCTCAAGGAACTTTGAAACAATGTCTCGAGTGGCCTGACTTGTACTTTTATCACACAAAGAGCAAAAACCTAAGTGCAGAAAATTAGGCTGTATAGATACACTCCTCTTTTTCCCTAAGGGGGCAGTGGAGGAAGGAGCAATTTCAACCACTTCATATTTATCAGGCCAAGGAAAACCAACATAACCACAGCTGTCAGCATGAGAAACAAGAATTGTGCATATGGTACCTAATGCAGCACCTGACAGACATGTTTTAAGTAGAAATACTTAAACACTTCATAAGGAGTTGAGGTGATACACAAGAGCTTGGAAACATGCTGTGTACGCACTATACAATGCTGCAGACAGACAACTTCACCAGCTCAGCACCAGATGTAGCATATTTTGAAATGACTGAGTAGAAAAGTAATGTTCATGAAAGCATGAATATCACCGTTTACAATGCACTTCTATATGAAATGGTTAAAATAGTCTGGATGAAGGCAGTAGAGGAAGGGGAAAATTGCGAAGATACGTTCCTATTTATTATCAGTGAGATGCTTACATATAAAAAAGGTCATTGCTGAATGTGAATTTGCAAACATGCATACTATGCATATGAGAATCGTTAATAGCAGTATAGAGTAACTCCAGCAGAGCTGAGCAGCGCGTAGCCATCCAGTATTTCAACAAAAGTTGGCAGTAAATATTTCATCTCTGTGGCATACTGAAAAGGCTACAATGCTTCCCAAAATAATTAATGACTTCAGATCTCAGAGACTCCATTTAACAGTTACTTTCTGTAAGGTTCTCAGAAAAAACTGAAAATTGTTTACTGGAAACAGCAGTACCATATTCTGATTTAAGTAGAAAAGGATTACTACATTGGCACTCCTGTTTTCTTTCTTTTTTTTTTTTTTTAAGTAGGCATATCAAATAAGAGGGAACCTTATTTATTCTTGAGAGGCCTTGAAGAGTTCTGGTTTGCTAGGAGGACCAATACGTTGTAATCCAGAACAATTCTTTGCCCACTCTTACTTGTAGGTTTTGCCACTCTAATAGTAGCTCTTTTTCTGTAATTAGAATCCAAATTAAAGACTGCTAGTTGAACAGTACAATACCATACCAATACTAGAGAATAAAGAGCTATCATTAAAATATAGCAGAGGTACAGAGAAACAGCACAGAAAAAAAAAAAAAAAATTACTTTGGCTGGTCCAGGCTGAAAAAGAAGTTTAAAGGGCTCAGAATTCATTTGTATGTATAAATAGTATGTGCATTAGTGTCTATATGTGTATGTGTATGGATAACATAGGTACACAGCAGTTTCAGGACAAGGCAACATTAAAAAAAATCCAATCCCATCACTTCGTGAAGCTGAAGTCTGTGGACTTACTGCAGTAACACAGAAACCTGTGAACATAGTGCAAGTCAAGCACCAGTTAAAAATCATTCACATCCTAAATCTTTCCTAGTACTTATTCAGCAGGAAGGGTATTGATCGCTCTAAGAGGCAATAATTTCACAGATTCTGGAGCTGAACAAAAATCTCTTTCTAAGCACCTTCCCTGCAGTTTCTCAACAAGCTGGAAAAGAGAAAAGAAATAAAGAAAAAAGAAAAAAAAAAAAGCTTGTTACTTGAACCAAAATAAAGAAAAAAGCTGGCAGAAATATGGAAGAAAGTTTTAATGCATCTGTGCTATAATAGTTCAGCCCCGGTAGGGATATTTCTCCTCTAACTTAAACAGTGTGCCTACCTGTAACTGGCATTAATTATGCTTTAAAACCACCTGCTTATCTACCTAGTAGACCAAAGAAATTCTTGCAGCTTTGAAGACTCTTCAAAACCAACCACAGAACATCTCCATTTTTTTCTAAATGGATCTGTCTGAAGCACCAAGCCATCTGAACTTGGTTTCTGCTAGCGAAATGATCTCTCATCCATCTGAAATTGGACATAATAAAATGTCGAGAACTGAGAATAAGAAATATGGGTGTTTACAGCAATTATAAAGCACTTGCCAGAGAAGTTGCTGAGAACACTTACATTCACTCATTTGCTAACCTTTTACATCTGTTAAGCTCAGAAAACTACATGACTCCAACATGTCATGTAACTAAGAATAAGCATTTATCCACTAAGCCTATCAAAAACTGTGTAAGCCCAAGAACACATCAGCGGTCAGCATTATTTGCTCTTTTCAACCAAGGTCAGGAAGGAAATTAATTACAGAATACTCCCCCAGATGGCTTCAGCAATTGGTAGAACCCAAGAAAGATATTGAAGTGAAAATACTAAACACAAACAGAATTATTTATTTGAACAGAAATATAAACACAGATGAATTAATCTTTCCTAAGCCAAGCTAAAATCCTTAACATAACTTGAATCCATTTTCTATTTCAATGATAATTTCATTTACTCTGAAAAGAGATCTTTTTTTTGTTTAAACAATATTTTTTATTTTTATTTTTTAAGTAAGCCTTTTCTAGCTTCTAGCCTCAAATTATCAGTTAGAACAAATAGCAGTAGTTTCCTTGATAATGTGCCTTGCTTGGAGAAGTCTTGATGAGATGTACAACCTGGTCCTTCAAGGAAAGATGGGTAACCAACCACTGGAGAATGGGATTCTTTTAACATCTTGTGCCCAACCGATAAGCAACTAGCTTCCCTTTGTACATAAAGGAGAGGGGATATATCTGAAGGACAAATTCTATCCACAGACACCTAATGTAAGTTGGATAAATTTGCCTTTGCAAGATTCCTACCTCTCTGATCTAATAATAGACAGAGCCCTGATGCCTACAACTAGAAGTTATTAATCTCTCCCTCCCTACATCTTAAAAGGTAAAATTACAAGCTTAAATAATATTTCATTTGGGTGAACAGAAGTTTTTTCACTTTGGAAAGCCTAAACTCGCTTGTGCAAGAGCTCTTCCCTTTGTTAATATTTTGAATTTTACTTTATGTAAACAGAGAAATCCACACAACAAATATTTACCAGAAATAAACTGGTTACATAATATTTTAATGAATTCTCACACAATATTTTTAATTACCTTTTTGAATTCTCCTGTCCTTTGATATTCACACAACATCATGTCAAAGAAAATTGGGATTGTGGCTTTTCGTAGTTCAACCTCTGGAATAAGAGTCATTTCCAAGATGGGTCCAACCATCCCCGGAATAAAGCAAATTTTATTCTGGCCTAAAGCAGAATGGCAAATTAGATATTTGAGAGGAGAGAAAAAAATTGGTTAGGAAGATTTATGGCATGCAGTCATTTAAAGCATTGTTTTAGCTACCTATGGTGGTAACAGCTTTAGAACTTCTCTGTCCCTTCTCAAAAGCTAAAAGAATGTTAATAAATACACTCTCATTCCAAGATGCCAGAATTCAATGCCAGAAATATGCATGTATACCAGCTGAGTTGACATTTTCAATGAACATTTGATTTTGAAGGATTTTCACCTTTAGACAACTCCTTTTAAATACTTTGAGTGGAAAGTAATAACAACAAAAAAAAGAATCCCCCACATTCTCAGTAGGAGAGCACCAAATGGGATGCCACATGGTGTAACCTTTCTAGGTTATAAAGGACAAAAACATTACTTGCTTTCATTTCTGAATAACATCAAACATTGTTACCAATAAGTCAAACCAACCAATGCATCAAACATTGCAACAAAACAATAACAAAAATTGATATGTGGATCAGATCACCATCAAAATCCAATGACCTGCCTCAGAATGACTATACTGCCTGAAGCTTATAAGGAAATTAAAATATTCTCCTAAACAAATAATGGCTAGACTTGTTCCATAACTGAAAGTAACTGAATTCTCCCCTCATATGGGTGCCATAATGCTGTAACTTTAAGCATAACTGAACGACTTCAACAGTTTTATACAACATTATTTTTTCTTCCACTCATGTTAATAAAAATTATTACTAATCCTAGCGCTATCAGTAATGTCAATAAGACTAAAAAGAATCTTATGACAACTGAATCACTTCCAATCCCTATAGGTATTAGACCGTACAGGTTTGTAATTTTTGAAAACCACAGAAATTCATGTATTACATAGCTATTCATTCACCTCTAAAAATCACTCTCCCACAGAATCCTCTTGTATGAGTAAAAAAGAAAGAGAAACCTTCAGCTAAATGATAGCAATACCTATTGCTTGGCCTAGAGACTAATCTTACTCACCTTAAAACCAAAAAAGACCTTAACACACAACTGTCTGGACAGGAGAAAAAAAATCCTTTTGAAAGACTGTCCTGCCATCTGCAGCTGTTATTTCCATTTCAGGGATCAAGAGTAACATCTCCTCAAGCATCACAATGACTTAAATGGGCAAAGGAAGATAATGTGCCTCAAAGAACAAGGCAATTTATAATTTCAAAGGAATCTATAATAGAGGTCACAATATGAGATACTTTGATATGCATTTGCCCATATCAATCTTGCTGTAAGTAGGTATCCCCCAAGCACGGTTTATACTTGAGACACTGTACTGCTTTTCAGAATGCAGATTCCTTTTTATTAAAGCTATATAAAAAGCTTGAAAATTATAAAAAAATACATGTCCTCTTGTTTTGAGGTAACATTTCTTTGCAACAAATATGGTATATCATGTGTGCGGTACAATATTGTATTTATGAACAAAATAATAGATTATATGGAAGAGGAAAACATACAATGCATTATCCACATTAATTCTGTATGGTGATTTCTTTATGGGATTAGCTGTATACATGCTCCAACCTGAAGAGCTGTCTATCAGTGATAACACTGACACTATTCCACTGGACATTCCATTCTGGTATAAATTTCAGGATAATTTTTTACTCTCTAACATAATAGGGTCTTCAACAGATTTTTTCCTCAATGTATCTTGACTATTTCTTGTTAGCATTGTTCTTTGCATAAGCAACAAAAAATTCATTGGAAGAGAACAAGATCAATTTCCCCTGCCTGTCTGAGAGAAGATAAGGTTCAAGTTTATCCTAAAAAGTCATCCAGAAACAGCATCTTAAATATCCTACATAATAGTTTAAATTGTTGTGTTATTGACTACTTGGTGCAAATCATAAACTGGGTACTTCATCAGCCTACAGTAAGCAAATAATATCATTTTATCAACAGGAAATTTCCTGTGTAATGGAAATCAAAAAAAATTTTTTTGCATAAAAATTTAAATAGACAAGCCCTCAATCAATTCACATACAGAATGATCATTGTGTAAAAACCAGGTTCATCTGTGTGCAGCTATCTGCTTAGCACGTCCTTAATATCAATAAATTGAGTAATAATGCAGTTCTTAACTTTCCTCGTATTCTGTTTAGGGTACTTTGTTCAGGATAGATTATGCCTTCCCCTTCACATCCAGACAACCACTTTAAATCTTGCCTTGTATTCTCAAAGGTGACCCTTTGAGGGGATGTAACAAGAGCTCCAATTACTTGATGTTTTAATTTCAAAGTACTTACTATATGTTCAGTAACCAAAAGAGGCATTTGTCATGACTGCACTCTACCTTTAAGATACACACCCCTAACATGAATCAGCAGCAACGTACTCTGGGAAAATTTATCTGGTTCTCAATTTCAGCAAAATAAAGTTCAGCCATCTTTGAAATTTGAGAAAAGTTTATGAGTTCTAGTAGAAATAAATAGTGGACAATACTCAGACAGTATCTCATGTCAGGACCAAGCTTAGTCATAAGAGTGAAATGTATTTTAGGGTCAAATTCCAGAAATATTTACAAAAGCATTTCATATCAGATATTTTTTAGCAAAACATGTAATATGCTATGTATTCAGTAGTAATTAAGTTCATTTGCCTACTCACCAAGTTTGTACCACATGTCACGGATAGCAAAGCCAATTAAACGTCGCATATCTCCATATCTAGAAAAAAAAGGAAAAAGGTAAGCTGTCTGTATCATTATCTCTACCATCATTTTATTAAAAAAAATTAAAGACAAGCTGAAGTATACATTTTTGCTTACTTGTTCTGGATTTTGTTGTATTTTGCATGGGAAAAGTTTTCTAGTTGTAGTGAATCTTGGGTAATAAAAGCCACAGCCAAATGAAAGTAGTTGTTCCACAGCTGTAAATTGAATATAAGGAAATTATAATGGTTTTGAGCAAAGCCAAGTAATTCTAAACTATGCATAATACTGAATAATTTATGAAACCAAATGATGTAAACAATCTGAGATTTTTATATTATGCAAAGTTGTACATCATTAGTATTATGCAATTAAAAGAAAAGCAAGAAAGATGAATTTTAATAACCACTACTATGCATTTGCTCTTAATAATACAGCAGCTGAATAAATATTGCTAAAATAGATTTATATGAGATTCATTTGCTAACAACATTAAAACCATGAACCACAGCAGGACAAGTGGAATACATTACAAGCCAGTGAATCTTAACAACTCAATGTAATTGGGTAAGGCACCCTATATAATTACACTTCATCTGACATTTACTTCAAAAAGTATCTCCTGTCTTCTCTTTGAGTTCTAATTCAACAACAATTTTCTGAAATTCCAGTATATTTTGTTAAAAGCTGTCTAAATGAAACAAGGACAAAATACTGCCCTGAATAACTACTATTATTACTGAGTCATGTACTAGAACTGAGAAAATAACCCTTATATTTCCAGTGCATGGCCCTGTGTTTCTGAAAGCAGATTACTTCTCCGGGCAATCAAAATGAAATACTTCTCTCATATGCTAGAAATGGGAGGGGAAAAAAAATGCAGTAGGAAACACAAATTCAAGGAAGTAAATACTACTTTAAGAAGCTTCTAAACAGTCAGCAATAGTTTTAGATACTTCTTTTAATAACATATTTACATCTAAAAATATGTGTAATATGTATCAGTGAGACAGTAGAAAGGAAACAGTAAAGGTAGTCAACAGCAACTGAAAGGATGGAAACACAACATAAAATATTACTACAGAGCTTTTAATTAATTTTGCTTGGTGAAATACAACCCTATGTTGGGAAACCACATCAAATACTCTAGAAATCTAATGTTTCATCAAAAATACCTTAAGTGACCTTCGTCCTTTATAACCTGGAAAACCCTCTTGTATTCAAGTAACCATACAGAATAGATACCAACACGCAAAACCACAGATGTTTCCTATAATAAATACAATTCTCAAATATCCTCTATAATGTCAAATATGTCTCTCCCCTAGAGGCCCCCCTAAAGCCCTCCTTAGCAGACTTGTTTATCCAAAAGCCTTTAGGGAGGCTGTTTCTCTCTGCAAGTATTTGCAGTTCAGGAGAGCTGGTGTAGATACACAGATTCAAATGGCATTTGATCGGAGACATTTAATCTGTTACATTTTATACAATTCAAAGATCATCTGAATTTATCCAAACCGATCACAGACATATTAAAAGCTACATTTGAACATTAGCACCAGGTAAGACAGTAGATTTTTTCCTCCTTAATAAAAATATTTACTTGATGTTCATATCTAATGTTTGACAGTACAAGCTAATAGCACATGCTAATTCAGATCATTTTTCCCCAAGATAAATGTTACTTACGCTCTGAAAGCCTCTACCTCACCTTATCAAAGAATATTAAAGAGTAATTTGATCAATTTAGAGTCTGTCAGCTGTATTTATCAATGTATAGGGAATACAGTTTGCACGTGTCAATTACACCTGTAAAATGGAAAATTTCTCCAATCACTCCTGTTTATGGTGGGGGAAATGATGCCTTATTACAACAGTTAATGGTCTACTTATTCACATAATAATTTCAAGTTCAATGCTACCTTTGTTAGAAGCAAACCCTAAAGACACAATATCCTTATTTACAAAATACCTTTCATTTCTTCCACAGAGTACTCTGATGGCTGAAAAAATGCAATCCTCTGCATTTCAACTATATATTCAAGTTAAGGACTTTTGAATACCAAAACTAACATGAAAACCCTGTGGGGTAAAGTTGTCTGTCAATAATAAAAGATGGCACATATAGATTGATAAAAAAATGCAAAAAGTGTAACTTGAGACCAGTTCTGATTTCTCTTAAGCCCACAATAACATTCCAAGATGTTTTGCATTTGAACATCAAGCTATCTAGCATGCGGTAGGGCTGTAGTAAAGTAGAACAGAGACAGGAGAGGATCAGAGCTCTCATGCTGAGCAAGAATGCTCATGCTTTGCTGCTTGTTCCCACGAGTTCCAGTGATGGGCTGTTGGCTTGGGTCAGAGCCCCTGGAGACCAAGCTAGAGCTGAGAAGTGACCCTTTTCTGTAAGCAGTCATCAGTTATTCACTGCTAATTCACACTGAGATGCAGAGTCTGACTGTAATAGTACAGACCAACTTAGCGTGTTTTAACACTGCAAATACGGCTGCTAAATCGTCTGAGCATAGCATTAACCACACACACCGAGAGGGCTTCAGATGCAAAAAGACTAAAAAATAAGCGTAATGTAAATGTAAAATAAGTAAATGTAAATAAGGGCTAAGTGAACTTAAAAGAGGAGGATGTCTCATTCAAATTTTGTTCAGAAAACATGAGGTGCCTTACCCCTAGAAAATGTGATAGCTGCCATATTAGAAAATTTGGAATTAACGTAGCAAGAGATTTCTAACCATCTCACAAGGAAGATATCTGGATGATATTATCAGGATAGCTACCAAAAACAAAGGCTGCTGCCTCCTCCCTCATACACACCTTTGAAATCAATGCCTCTTTTGCACTAATGCCTACCTTTTATCCATTGCTTTCTCTATGGACATCTTTACTTATTTCTTGTTGATAATATATAAGGAGCAAGAAATCTTTAGAAGATTTTTGAATTTCTGGCAAATTATGACAGACAATGTATTCCAGCATTTCATAAAATCCAACAAATAAGATGGCACTTTTTTTCCCCTCATAATATTATGATGAAAGAAAGCTCCGACCTTTGAGACCAGCAGACATAATATATTTCAGATGTGAACTGGATTTGTTACTCTGATTTTGTAGAAAAATGGCACTTAAAAGCTTTCTGCATGTATGCATAATTGCAAGCTACATGTAGTTGTCACAGCTGTTGTGCTAGGTTAGCTAGAAATAAGCTTTTGCAGTTTTTAAATGACATTTATAAGAAATGTTCCATTGATTTCTAGCATATATGACATTCTCAGTGTGATACTTTCACTCCAGTAATGTACTCTTTCACATACTAAGATACATTTCCTCATCAGTTTAAACTAATTAATTTAGAAGAAATACCTATTTTCACTATTTTTGTGAGTCAGGTTTAAACAGGTGAACAGCAAATTGTGTTTTAAATAAATAGCTCAACTGCATGAACCACAGATATTTGATGACTTCTCCCGAGGAGATAAATTACTTCAGGTTTCCACGTTTCATTCAGAAGGATATGCAAAAAATTTACATATAAATGCTGCTCAAGGAAAATTAAAAATTAATTAAAAAAAAAAAAAGAGCATATTTGATTGGGAGGGGACATATTAACAAGTTTTCATTAATCTCCTCAGAAACAAGATAGCACACACAGCTGCACCAAGCAGCCCTAAAAATCTGAACCAAAATTCATAAAACTTTTCTGCACTGTATTTTAGAATATCACAACTTGCTAAATAGAAGCATAAGTGCGATATGGAAGCTAAAGTTCAGAATAACTCACCAACTGATAAACATTAACAATTAGGTAAAGCAAGCATTCTCTTCTATTTAAACAGAGTCTTAAATAGAATTTTCAGGGTTACAACTCATTCATAAATTCTGTAAGTTACAAGCACAATTAGTTAGGGCTTGTTCCTATGGTATACAGACTGGTTCATGACAGGTGTTGTGCTTTCTTTGAGGTGAAAAAGAGAATATTAAGCATTTCAAAGTAAAGAATTATGAAAATCCTTTGGGACCTCTGCCAAAATTTCTTTGCAATGATGATGTACTACAAAAGGACAGAAAAAAGGTAGAAAATTTTCAGGTTAATGAAAATAAGTTTACAGAAGCTTTGAAGAAATACAGCACATTCTGTAAAGCAAAAGGTTGTATTATTACTTTTAGTATTTTCATATAATAATTTCATTCTATCCTCGATTTTGTCATATGCTTCTGGTTTAATGATGTAAACTAAGTAACATATTTGCAAAATGGTTCCTACTCCAAACATCTACCATTCCTTTGTTAGAAAACATCCCGAACTTCTGAAATCAGACACTCCCAAATCCAGTAAAAATTAGCTTCATTTATATCACATTTTGCAGAATTTTTTATTGTAATCTCTATTTCTGTTGCTGGAAGACTGGCCTATATTTCATACAAACTAAATAAAATTAAGAAGAAAAACATGTCTTGCAACGCGGAAAAGGAATTCCTGCTGGAGTAAACCTTCTGTCCTAGTTCTGTATTCATAAGAATAAGGAAACTGCTGACGGTTAAGACCTGTCTGTTAACTAGGAAGGTAATTTAATTATTTTATTTCTATTAAGAACAAAGAAAATATTAATTCACATTTGAACTTACTTTTTTTATTCCGTATCTACATCTCTATACCTAAATGGACAGATAATATTCTGCCTCAGAACTGAACTATTGTCAAACATTTGTTTTCTTAAAAATCCTTGTGAACCATAAATAACTGTCAAATCAACTAGCTGAATGTTAATTGATATAAAACAGAAACTGGTGAATAAATAAGACACTTTCTTCAGTAAAGGTGTATAGACTGCTTATGGAAAGCTCTGCAATCCCCTGATTATTCAGGGATTTCAACACCCAGGGGGCTACCCTTGAGGTATGTACCTACTCTTATGAGGTATGCATATCTACTCTTGAAATAGAGAGGTTTTCAGTCAAACAAAATTAGCATTTCTTGATTAAGTTTGCACATGTACCACAGAAGGTATAAAAGAGAAGCGTATGGAGAAGTCCCCAGATTTTCCTTTTCACAACTGAAATATGCATCTCAGACATGTGTTGAGGGTATCATGAATATATATGTTGTGTAAGTACAGAACCAGACAGTTTTTGTTATAATTCAACTCAAGAAACCAGGCTGACTTTCAGGGCACATTTTTTTCAAAACTGTTTTGCAATTTTTTTCTTTGCTAAATCTCTTCTGAAGAACCCATCTCAACTCATCTATCCTGAATACAAAACTTACACGTTACTATGGAAAGGACAGTGGTGTATCTGTTCTACTATCTGCAAAAGTCCAGCTGTGAAACAGCGATTTGGACAGGCTGTCTGATCTC
The DNA here is from genome assembly GCA_013399115.1 of Anseranas semipalmata. Classification (NCBI taxonomy): domain Eukaryota; kingdom Metazoa; phylum Chordata; class Aves; order Anseriformes; family Anseranatidae; genus Anseranas; species Anseranas semipalmata. The sequence continues at coordinate 699,201 of VXAA01001421.1, forward strand.
CACATTTTAAATTGGAAAATCCTTAAAAAAATTGTTACTTGATATCAAAAATGGCAACATCACAATTTCTTTTAAAATAGTTCCTTGAACACATCTGAAATCACCTGCAATGGCTGTGTATCCAAAGGGAAATTATCTTTACCAGTGGAAGCTGGTTATCCAAATGAAAAAGAGCAAGCCCCCCACCCACAAAAGAAAACAGAGACACAAATTACAACTACATCGCATGGTGAGCACCGATAGGTAGCAAGCAGTGTGGATACTGGCTGGCTAATGAGACCCTTCTGCATTCTGTTAAGAGGATCCTTATCAATTTGAAAGCATTTTATAACCATATTGAAAATAGCTCCTTCTAAGCTGCAGGAAAATGACAGCTTACACAGTATTTATCTTTAGAAGAGAAAGTTACCCTGGTGTTTTACCATTTCTTTTCCTCCACCCCCTTTCACTTACACTGCAGTGTCCTGGTGCCATGCTCTAGACTACAGCTGTCTTTCAGTCACGATTAAGAGTGCTAATAAAATTTCCTCCTAGTGAGAAGTAAAACAGTCCACAGGCAGAACCAGAGAGATGACAGAACAGTTAACTAGGTAGTAATTTACAAGTGATTTTAAAGATGAGGAATATTT